>JAVTVY010009657.1:0-48671 GCA_036873755.1 Hanleya hanleyi
ATGCAATTTGCTGAGAAGCAACAGGAGGTTGATAATGTGATGTTTAGCACTGTAATATCACTTGTCTTTATTGCACCATGTAAGCATCCTGTTTGTGTCTTGTGTGCTGTCCTCAGTGTTTTATAGGGTGGATGGAGGGTGTCTGGTTCCATGGTGCTTAGTTGATTCGTCGTGATATAGCTGAAATATTGTGAAAGCGACGTTAAATTCTATCCACTCACTCACTCATATATCTCCTAACCTACCCTGTATCTCTTAACCTACCCTGTATCACCTAACCTATCCTATATCTCCTAACCTGTCCATATCTCCTAAACTAATCTTTGCCAAGCCCTTCATCCTACACCAGCGGTCACCCCATTTTATAGCCTAATATATCTGATTTATGATACACTGCTTCATCATCATTTCAAGGAGCTTGTAAATTAAATTGTATGTTTATATACTACAGATTCTGGTGAGAGATGAGTCAGTCTCAGTTTTATATCAGCTGAGAAAAGTGATGCCAACATTGCGACGTCTCTCCTCGGCCAAGATGAGTGAAGAGCAGACTCAACAGATGATCAGTATACTCCAGAAACTGATTGACCTGTGTTCACTAGAGGATGACCCAGAGGAAAGACACCCAATAAACCAGGCCATAATCTATAACCATGGTAAGACACCCTATGATAATATGAAGGTCAACTAACAGGATAATATGAAGGCTATATAGCAGGATAATATGAAGGTTAGATAGCAGAATGATATGAAGGTTATATAGCAGGATAATCTGAAGGTTATATAGCAGGATAATATAAAGGTTATATAGCAGGATAATATGAAGGTTATATAGCAGATTAATATGAAGGTTATATAGCTGGATAATATGAAGGTTATATAACAGAATAACATGAAGGTTATATAGCAGGATAATCTGAAGGTTCTATAGCAGGATAATATGAAGGTTATATAGCAGAATAATATGGAGGTTATATAGCAGGATAATATGAAGGTTATATAGCAGATTAATATGAAGGTTATATAACAGAATAATATGAAGGTTCTATAGCAGGATAATATGAAGGTTATATAGCTGATTAATATGAAGGTTATATAGCAGGATAATATGAAGGTTATATAGCAGATTAATATGAAGGTTATATAGCTGGATAATATGAAGGTTATATAACAGAATAATATGAAGGTTATATAGCAGGATAATCTGAAGGTTCTATAGCAGGATAATATGAAGGTTATATAGCAGAAAAATATGAAGGTTATATAGCAGGATAATCTGAAGGTTCTATGGTAGGATAATATGAAGGTTTATAGCAGAATAATATGAAGGTTTAATATATAGCAGGATAATCTGAAGGTTATATAGCAGGATAATATGAAGGTTAAATAGCAAGATAATATGAAGGTTAAATAGCAGGATAATGTGATGGTTAAATAGCGGGATAATGTGAAGGTTAAAGAGCAGAATAATATGAATGTTAACTAGCAGGATAATATGAAGGTTATATAGCTGGAAAATGTGAAGGTTAAATAGCAGGATAATTTGAAGGGTAAATAGCAAGATAATATGAAGGTCAAATGCCAAGATAATATGAAGGTAAATAGCAGGATAATATGAAGGTTAACTAGCAGGATAATATGAAGGTCAAATAGCAAAATAATATGAAGTATATTAACCACATTTATTCCAGTTCTCACCTGTTGTATGTTTGTTAATATTATTACAATTTTATTTTTCAGGTGCCATTGAGGATATCTTTCAGATTCTCACCCAAGATGTTGATATCCGGTTACTGGTACGTAAACCAGATTATAGGAGTTGTAGCTTGGGTTAAAGTTGTGTGGAGGTGAACATTATAATCACCTTATGCATCTGCCAAATGTTTTCAAGTGGGGGAAGTCTTGTATTTTGTACCACCAGTGATATATTTTAGATTCTGTAATTTAGTCTTTGAATAGAGGAATCTGGCTTGTTAGTTTTGTGTGTGTGTGCATTTGTTCTTCCTATTTATAATTATTTTATTTCCCATCGTTTCACTAGGACCAGTACCAAGGTCTACAGAAGGTGTTCCAGATGTCCTTTGAGTTATTGCGCGTGATGGCACAGGGTAATGATGTCGTACAGAGGAGATTATTTGATCGTCTTGACCTCATTCTGGGAGTACAAGGTGCTGAGCCACAGATGGCCAATGCTCTCAAAAGAGGTAAATCCATAAGAGTGAAACCGCATACCGTTGATCAAATCCCCTGCAGACGATCATATTGAAGGGTCACTCATAATTGCGTCGTGTGTCTGTGATGGTGATCCCCAGACAAGCTACTGAGCCATATATAGCACTATATGACATCTGATTTACAAAAAAATCTTACGGTAATTCCCCTAATAATTCAATGTCAAAAAGTTCACTTTTCAACTCTGTTATTCAAACCGAGAGAAAAAGTTAACATTCCCATTCTAAATTCAAATTGAAGAAAAGTCATATAATGACAAAATGTGACACATTGTAGCTGGTACCATCAATAATATTGCCAGATATATGCCATTTTTGCTGCACTTCCTGTGATCGAATTATTAGGGGTATTATCCAACAATAATGAAAGAGTAATACATGCTAACTCTTCAATTTTATATGATTAATTGCCTCAATGATTAGATGAATAAATTTGACTCAAATAAATTTTCCGCATGACGTTTTATGAAGTAACACAAAGTTTCAAAATTATAAACATGGCCTATGACGGTTGCAGTCTTGCATTTGCATCCTTCAATCATTCGCTTTCTCTGTTGTAGGTATTCACAGGGAACAAGAACTGCTGTATGCGAGTGTTACCTCACCAGGTGCAGAAGATCATGACTATGGCTGCTGAACACCTGACAAAGGCTCCGCAGTTTCTCGATCTCATGAACGCGATCGTGAAAGTTGAGGAACTGGATCTGCCACTGAAGAGGAACCAGGCATATGTCATGAAGTACTTTATGCAGTACCGCTCTGATGTGGCATTTGTCATCGACCAGCCACGGGACAAACGGTAATTGAAATGTTTCACAGGCTAATAACCAGTTCAGGAAAAATCTGCTCATTTGAATTGGAGGTGGCAATGTTGCTTTGTTTATGAACAACTTTTGGAACAACTTGGTGTATAAATTTGTTCATTGTTGGACACTTGGCACATTTCTTGCAAGTCCGATGTTCACAATAGTAACAATATATTCAGTCACCTGTTAAATTGTATTTGAGGTGTCTGCATGGTTTAACATTTGCTAGAATTCTAGTTAAGGTCACCTGCAACAAAAAGTAACCTCTCTATTGTTTGGTGGTAATCACTACGGTTCTAGACATAGAAATCATGCTCTTTCGAATTTGAAAACTGCTGCATATCTCCCTTAGTCACAGGCAATCATAGAGTTATCATTTCAAGTAAGAAAATAACAGGAATGTAGCACATTTTGAGATTGACTAAATTTTTTGGACACAAACTTTTGCAGATAACTCAGCTTTCCCAGTTGGCGACAATCAAAATATATGCAACAAAAGTCTCCCTACATGTCTACATAAGCACAGACAACTACATATGTATGATATGTAATTCAGTGCTCCTCAATATTTTCTATATTTGACCAGGAAGGAGATATTGCTTGGTGGTCAGGGTGACACACTGACTTATATGATTGCCCTTGTGGATATGCTGGCGACATGTGCCGAGGTAAGAATGGTCACTTATAATATTGCTCAGTCAGAGCTGGAAATAACTGGTAATCTCTTGTTCAGGGTATGAATCAGTATCAGCTCAGGTCCCCTGAAATTCAACAACCTGCCCATGTTTCCTTCTGAACATGACAAACTTTGTAACCATCACCTGTCAGCTTACCAACATCTATTATTTATTATTGCCTGGTCCCTCTGGATCTATCTCCCTTTAGTGTAACAGAGGACACTATAAAGAGATGGACCCCTAGTTAACTGTTACGCTGCGGCGGGCCCGGTAGAGTGGCCGCAGTGTAGACTGCGGCGGGCCCGGGAGAGTGGCCCTGAACTTGTCGGTCTTCGCGTACCATTGTCTAAAATCGATATTTTCAAATTTACCATGCATGAAACCTAATACAAACCATACATATATTGTTAGCTAAGTCTGTCTTGATTTCCTGGATGTAAACTTCATATTCTGTCTCGGAATAATGAAGTCGGGAGGAAGAAATAAAAATAAAAAATAATTAAAAATACGCGATTTTCCATAAAACATTGTCAAGAAGCCGCTCAGAAAATATAAAATACTTACAGAAAACCCTTACAAAATATATGATTCTTTGGTATAGTTGAAGTACAGAAGCTCATTTTATATTTCCATAGTGCGGATTACCATGAACTCATCGCAACGAAGTTTATTTTTACATTTCTGTCGACCTGAACGTCACGTAATTCTTGGCGATTACAGAAAAAATGGCGTCTTCTATAGATCAGCTTGACCCAGTTGAAAGTCTCTGGCCAATGATCGCTTCGATGTTAGGTCACGAGACTTTACGCTGACACGCTTATCCAATCAAGGAACCGATATCTCGATCGTCTGGTAGCGTTACCAAGAGAAACGGGAAAAGACCTCTTGCCTATTTTCGATGTTATCGTCTGTTTGATTGGCCATCGTACGAATTCAAGGCTCTAATCAGAAACTATAAGGAATTCCCTTTCCAATGAGACGTCACACGCTACAAATGGCGGACGAAAAGTTGGAAAAGACCCGGGAGAAAGGCAGCTGAAAAACCAAGATTTTCCGCTGTAATTCTTCATAATTCGCCATTTCCGACCGCAATTATATCAAAAATACTGCAGTCTCTTCCAATAAATTTTATTTACGCTGACAATTTTATATATTTCGGCATAAAATGAAATCAAATAAACGTTGACCGAACCATTATGGACCAGCTGCTACGTGAGGCAAATCTTGGCACACATCTATGAATTATATTTTCGCTCATAAAACCCGGGTGTAATCGTGTAATACATCGTAAAAATGGGAACTTTTGCAGTGCACCATAAAGAAGAAGTCAGCAGCGTAACAGTTAACAGACAGTGATAGATTTAGTATACTGAATGTCTTATCTTACTTGCACGATACTGTAATAATCACACATTATGCCCATCTTTGACAATAATTCCCTCGTGCAGAGTTTCATTTCCTGTATGGAGGGTAATATTGAAAAGAATAGTCAGACCCCAAAGAGTTAATGCCCCTGCCGCTCGGTAGTATCGCCTCAAAGCTATATTGTGCTCATCCAATCAAAAGGCTGCATTCTAACATGAGGTACATTAATTCATGATAACCTGCACTTACATGTGTGGGGAAGGAAAGGGGCGAGGTAGGAGAAGAGTGATCTGGAGCACTTGCCTTTAGGTCTGGTTTATTTTAAGTTCGCTCAGTATCTGAGATTATACTGCTTGAATACTTAATGACTTTCAGCTTCTTTTTTTACGTGACAGATCAAAGTTGGATATCTCATGTTGTCAACATGAAACTTTTACATGTGCATATAAAAAAATGTGTAAACTTTCCATTCTTTATGAATATCAAGTCACCAAGCCCTTGTTTTGTTCCTCCAAGATTTTACCACCAGTACTTTATACAATTTCAGGGGGAGAATCGTTTCATTGAGTCAATCTGTCAGACAATATTCAGCATCACCGAACTACTGGAGATCATAACCAATGACCAGATAGATAACAATCTCAAACGACCGTTTCTTCGATTTCTGCTATGGGTCTATCTCAATACTGCCAGTGGAATGATAGAGAGTGGAGCTGGTGATCTACCCCATGATAGGTAAATACAATGTTTACTATACAGAACTTAGCTCCCTGCCAGTGAAAATGGTGTCCGGAGCGGTACAGTACCTTACTGGTGACATATTCACCATAGTGGTACCATAGCGGTACCGGTGCGGATACACAACCATCGACGGCCCACTCCAGTACAACTAGGGTACTATTTAGTGAAGATGTAGTCACCGCGATGGTCCCATACCACTTTGGACACAATGTTTTCACTGGCTGGGAGCTTACATGTGCGTCAACCTATACATTCTATAGTGCAGTTCTATACATTGTTTTTCTACATGTAACTGGATTGTAGCTTAACCAAATCATTCCTCTTGGTATTGCTATGTCTTAGAACATAACATACTGGTAGGGAGTTCAGTGAAAATTTCAATTTTCATTAACCACATACAGACTAGGAATTCTGAGATCTGGTTCAGACAAGGAATATTTTGCTACAAAAATTACGAAAATTGGACCATTACAACTCATTCTCAGACTGACTGAAGTTTCGGAAACTTGACCTTCCATGCCCTTCTGGCCTATATATATAACATTACGTAATTACTAGCAAATGGTACCCTTTTGAGGGTGTTTTTCAGTCAATATTTATCATAATCTATTTTAAATTTCAAACCGCTGACAGTAGAGTGATGAAATTTTGACCACATCTCCAGGCAATAAAGACGAATAATCTATATTATTCACGACTGCTATACTCGCATATAAAACTCAATAATTTGCATAAATTTGCATAATTGGCTGATCTTTCTAAGAAATCTCCAGAAAACTTAATAAAACATATTCACAGCATTTCAGTGTGAATAGAAGTTTGCTTGTGTAGTTTGTAGTTAAGTAACTCCGAAAACGTAGGAAAGGGGGAGATAACTCTACACTAGGAGCAATTTTTAATATGGCCGCCATACAAAATGGCCGCCAATCATTCTCTTTGAACTTAGTCATGTTGGGTATCAAATTGAAGCCCTTGAAGAGCAGAGTACAGCCATAGTGGTTGTAAGAAACAGTAAAACATATTAATGGAGAATTCAAGTATTATGTAGGCAAAAAATATGAATTTTTCGATTAGAATGTGAAAATGATGGAAGAAGTACTGACATGCTGACCAAGTTAAATGACAATGTACACTGTACGAAAACCATCCACACATGCACACGCACCTGTGGTATACTTAATACTTGAGTAATCCACATCATACATGGACTGATGGTTAGCCTGACTAAGCATAGATCTGCATGATAAATTGACTGAGTGAGTTATTAAAGTAATGCCAAATTTGGCAATAAATTATAAAACTACATGTACATGATTAAGCCACATTTTATTTGACAAAAGTAGATATATCCGGATGCTGAACACCAAGTCGAGAGAAAACTTGAGGTAGACAGTGCTTGTACGACAAGCTTGGATCAGCGTCAATATATTTGAGCACCAGATGAAAAAACGCGAACGATGGGACCTTTTCAATTATTGATGAATCTACAATAAATAAAAGCAAAATAAAATGAATGTGTTTTGTTATTGATGTGTTTGAAGAACAATTACATCCTCCCCCTGAACCCGATTAATACAACATCAACACAGTTATTTGATATCAATAGATGTAGAGGGAAAATACATTTGATTCACATTCAATTGTAAACTCTATTATCCAGGAAATTGGTTTATTTCCAATTGTATAACCTACATGTATCTCCATATCCACGGTAATACAGCATAAAGAATCACACACAACTTAATATTGACCATAACTGAAAATTTATTTTGTCAGAATAAAATCAATGTCAGAGAATATATATACCAGGCAGTACATTTAATTAAGATTTGTTTTCAACATAACATATTAATTTACTTCATTGCTGTTTAAGTTTACATGTGGAATGATCTCCACATATTTTGATACTTACCAACCACTGTGTGTCCAAAAAGGCAAGATCTCGGATCACTTGTCTTGACCATCCACCCGAGATGGTTAAATACATCAAATACACCATGACGTTGATATAAGTATCTGTGTTGGCAAAAAAAAAGAATAAAAACTTAATTTGTTTTGTATTCATGTAATGCACAATTTTATTTTATTGAAAATATATTATTCAATTGTTATTCAATAGTAATTAGGCCTACACTATATTCCAAATAATATTTGTAATATTATTTTCAGCCAGAACCTGTATTACTTCGAACTAATTGCTCCCCTTTCCTATAATTAAATAACCTCCATAAGTTTAATGTCTTTTTAAAATGTGTACAAATCTGGGGGGAGTGGCAGTGTTTCACGTAATTGCCATTTGTAGAAGGCGCATATGTTCTATATAGAGGGATAGCCTGGCTGATGGCTGTTCTGTCTGACGATTTGCTTCCCTCGTATTTTTACATAGAGATGATCGTCATTTCTCTCCATTATTTTTGAAACCAGAGCAAATTACTGAAGTGAAAATTATTTAAATATCCAAGGAACATCAACGAACGTAATGATCGTGAATGATTCACTGTAGTTTTCCAGTTTGAGCCGAGACAGTAATGAGGTCACGCACATGTCGGCTGGCGTTGGTAGTCGCCATCTTGAATATATCGTTTTGAAGCAGGGAGAGAAAGTATCGTTTCAGAAAATGAATTTTTAACAATGGCCTTCGGCGGAAATATCAGCCCAAATCAAGACAGATGACAAGTTCAACCTTCGGACTTTAAGAATATATATTCCGATTAGCGAAATATTACCTTGCGAGTCGGGAAACAGCCCACTTATCAAGAAGATCCGCCTTTGAACACTCCGCTACGGCCCGTGTGGAAAAAATTACGTCATCGAAGAGATTCCCGCCATAGTATAGGGGATTCCCTAGAAAATGACACGTAATTCAATGAAATCGAGGCTCAAAGGCCGGTGTTTTAGGCCAAGAGGAAACCCCCATCTTTTCCGGTTCGCGGTACCGTGAGGAACGGATTACCGCATCATGCGCTGGTCCAAAACAAATTTTTAATAGCAGTACAACAAACACAGCACGACAAGAGATAGAGAATAATTTATTTGTTTCCAAATTTTATTTTAACAGTAAGAATAAACTGAACAAGTCTAAACCATGCAAACTTTGTTAAAATGAAAGTGACAGTTTTCTTCAACATCTTGACATTTTCGCCGGCTAAAACGCCGCCATATTGAATCTCAATGAACTCCCTAATACTGGTACATTAAATCCACACCATGATCTATTGACAGCAAGCAATATTGATTGCATTTGAGAATATAATGGCTGTGTCCCGTATCTTTTGTTGTTTTTCAGTCAGATGTGGGCATTTCTCTCCTCACTACCTAAAGAGCTCTCCAAACTAACTGAATTCAGCAAAAACAATGAAGAACTAGTGAAACATCTTCTGAAGAAAGCGCCCGGCAAGAAGTAAGTTTATCGGTATTGTATTGAATGCACTAAAGCTAATCTAAATGACCGATCTGGATAATGTGTACAGACACAATAAGTGGCTAAGAGAATGGTGTATAATGTCATGTATCTGTCCATTCCATTGTTTTCCTACCTTTAACATAAGAAAATCATTAACCCGATTAAATTCAGTCTATTCCCCTAAAATGTTAAGTTCAGTGCAATTTTTCATTTTTATGCTTCAGTGATGGGGCACATGCTGGTGATGCTCACACCCACCATGGCAGTCTGCATTATATGTTTGAAGCTGGCATGCCATTTCTACAGGTCTGTATGAATTGTCCGAAGTTTATGAAAAGGAGCCAAATTTGACACTTCACTTGCTTTCCAAACCCAATTGACTGACTTGTTATTTGAGTCTACGAGAAACCTTAATTTATATGATCTTCTCACCATTCATTAAGTACATCAACTTATCAGTATCTCTGTCAATATTTATTGAATGAACAATGTTTGAACTATGAGAACATATCTATCTGAGTATTTTCTATGCTTAATTTCTTAGACATGCAAACATTATAATTCACTATGATCATTGTTTTAATCATGTTTGAAAGAAAACGGTTAAATCACTTCGCTAGCGAAGCCATGTAATTTCAAGAGTATTAGTTTATTTAACTGTACTAATATTTGAATTGTGTGATAACTTTATTTGGTTTAGGTGTTTTTCCGATCCTACTATCAGCCGGACTCGTCTAAGTTTCCCGCTGAAGCAGATAATGTGGATTTGTTGGCTCGGTCTCTAGTTGTAAGTATAAGGTTGCCACTGAGTAGGGATGACTGTTGCTATTATGTGATTTGTTTGAAGGACAGTACCCTCTCCCAAACATTCATTAGTGCATCATAAGAGACATGGACTAATTTGGAAGTAATGGGGAAATAGCGTTTCAAAACTGTCAAATAATATTTGACAGAATTCTTTACATATTTGTCACAATATGGGAGAAAACTCTTTGCATAGACTGGTCACAATAAGGGAGATAACTCTTTACATAGACATTAAATGTTAAGAGATAGCAATTCTCTTGGCAATCCACATTAGAATTGATGGGAATCTACAAATGTTGTAACTTGCACGGCAATATACAATTAAATGATATTACCGAAATAATTTTAAGATTGGACAGATATTGAAATGTCATTTTCAGAAAATTGTTGTAGACATTAAATGTTAAGAGATAGCAATTCTCTTGGCAATCCACATTAGAATTGATGGGAATCTACAAATGTTGTAACTTGCACGGCAATATACAATTAAATGATATTACCGAAATAATTTAAAGATTGGACAGATATTAAAATGTCATTTTCAGAAAATTGTTGTAGACATTAAATGTTAAGAGATAGCAATTCTCTTGGCAATCCACATTAGAATTGATGGGAATCTACAAATGTTGTAACTTGCACGGCAAATTATTTCGGTAATATCATTTAATTGTATATTATTTCGGTAATATCATTTAATTGTATATTGCCATGCAAGTTACAACATTTGTAGATTCCCATCAATTCTAATGTGGATTGCCAAGAGAATTGCTATCTCTTAACATTTAATGTCCACAACAATTTTCTGAAAATGACATTTTAATATCTGTCCAATCTTAAAATTATTTTGGTAATATCATTTAATTGTATATTGCCGTGCAAGTTACAACATTTGTAGATGCCCATCAATTCTAATGTGGATTGCCAAGAGAATTGCTATCTCTTTACATAGACTTTTCAAAATGTGGTTGATCTCTCTTTTATATTCTTGTCACGATGTGGCATTCTCATGGCATCAGATTGTATACCTCCTACTATAGATATACCCTCTGATTGCACTGTGGTTAAATTCCCGGCGCGCAGCTTTTATACCCATAGCTCTCTGCCAATCCGCATTGTCCGCTTACAAATGGAGTGGAGCAGGACACAGCCAAACAAGATATTTTACACTGTGTTCTTGTGTAATAATTTACATAAAACTTCAAGTTGTTAATTCTTTTACAAAAGATACTGGATGCATTTCCCGTCTCTTATGTATACAGATACATGCTTCCTGTGTCGATCAAAATCGATATAGACTGAATGCCCATACATGCCACATTTATCTGCACAGTGCAGTCAGAGGGTGTTACACCGACTTTTAGGAGTTTTATTAACATTGACAAATGGTGGAATTCAATGTGGCAGATAAGTAATAGTTATCGCCTTCGACATCGGGGTACATGCAGAATGAACACTCACACCAGTCCGATTTGAATACTGAGGTCGCTTCCCGACCGAGATATTTAAATCAGACTCATGTGTGTGTTCATTCTACATGTACCCTGATGTCGAAGGCGATAAATAACTTACACAATGGCCGTATTGTGTAACACATCATGGTTGTTTCAGGAGAAACAACACATTTGCACACGAAGCAAAACTTCCACAACCCGTTTGACTGGTCCGTAACTCGCATGTTATCGTTACAAAGATTTGTAACATTAACATATATGTAATTGATATATACATGTCACAATCTACATTACGTGAAACGCAGATGAAGCAAAACATGCAGACATACAAATTACATATCCCTATGTCCATACGCATGATCTCATACCAGGCCCATAATTAACGGAATGTCGGACAGGAATTCATGTTTACCGGTACACGTTTGACTTGTACCCACACATATACGTACGGCAGAAAATTAATGCGTTACTATATACAGACACGTCATATTTTGACTGCTTAGCCTGCAATCAACGCCCAGCAGGCGACAACCAAAGATTAGACCTATATTTGCGACAGTCGCTGTTTTAAATGTATGTATATCAGAAGGCATATAGTGTAACGCTCACAAAAAGAAATCGTGACCGGATTCAGAGAAACTACAGCAAAAATGCACGACCGCGACGACACTGGTGTCACTCGAAAGGAAGGTATGTGACTGGCAGCAAAATAAAACGAAGTGTGAAATTTACATGGCGTATTTGGATGCAGATCCTGTAACGATAGCTCATCACTCCAATAATCGAAAGTAATTCATTTATCAAAGCTGACTTGTGATTTAGTGGAGCTCAATTTATATATTGGCCTTGAACTTGAAGTTCGATATCAAAAGGTCTATTTTCTTCTGTACCATTTTCATACGAGTTATCTCCCGTCTCACACTTCAACGGACATTGTTCGTTCGTTCAATAATTAATCTTAAAATGTTTGATACTTCACTTGAACACCGGGTACGGGTTAGTAAATTACTTTAACACTCATTCACTTATTTCTACATGAACACTTGCTAATTCCTGAAGGCGATTCACGCGGATGAATGCCCCATGCCCGACAAAGAAGTCAGTGTGTGTCTTGAAACTAGGGAGGTGTTCATGTCAAACATAACCCCGGATTTGATCGGCATGAACACCCGCTTCTTGCTACTTGAACACCGGAGCACAAGTGAAACCCATTGTGGGGCGGGTCATTACAGCAAAAGAAAAACCCCGGTTACACAATAGAGTCAATGTGTAACTCTTATATAGACAGGTCACAATAGTGGAGATAGCTCTATACATAGACTGTTCAAAATGTGGGAGATAACTCCTTAAATATATAGGTCACACTACAGGGACTATTCACAATAGAGAAGATAACTTTCATGATGTCAGAGATAATTCTTTTATGTTCTTTGTCACAGTTTGTCGAAGTAAATGAAAATACAATGTAATATACTAGTCATCCTGATAAAACAAGAACCTAAATTACAGGCCTTTGAAGATTATCTTTGCCTGGTTCACATCTGATGTTGGTTTTTGTCCCAATATCTGATAAACAGCCAGCTTCCACCATCAATTGTCTCTTGTACATGTATGGTGATTGTATTTGTCAGGACTTTTCATCGACGTTGGGTCCATCGATCAGTAACCCAACATACATGAAGACAATGGTGGCCAGTGTCAGTGCAGTCTTGTCTGCCTCCACTCTCCCTGTCAAGGTGGGTATATCATGGCTGATGGAGATTGTTCAAATGCTGAATTCTTTAAATGGAAGATGGAATTAGTTTTCACCCCTACCCCTCAGAAATATACTACAGTACCATATGTCCATGGCAACGAAACTAATTGGCAACATGATGGATGAGGGGATAGTCATGTTCTGTATTAAATAAATATCATAAGTGAATATCTTGCATGAAAACATGGCTTGTCAGAGACGAGGTTATTTTGAGGTTCGAATGTATACCCATAGCTACAGGAGAGAGAGGGGAGAATTAAGCTTTAACGTTGTGTTCAGCAATATTTCAGCTATATAGCGATGATCAAACAAAATTCTAAGTATTCTAACTATATCAAGTCAACAATCCAGCCATCCTGAAGTAATCACCCATAGCTACATGAACAATGAAATAACAGTATGACCAGTGTATATTTGAAATAATGTATTCTGTCCTTGTTTTTGATATGAAACCAGCATATAAATGAGGTAATTGCATGGAGTGAGCTATAAACTGGGACTGTTGAGGCATGACCTTGGTGTGCCTCTTGATCATGGTGTGCTCCTTGCAGTAATCTTGTACTCTGTAGATCAAATGTCTGGAGGTTCTGGTTTTGCTGTTTGCCTGTTGGAGCTAATATGCATGTTATATTTTTCTTCTTTGAAGTTTAGTATATTTGAACCCTTTTTGAATTGATATTGCAGCCGTCTTTGATAGATTACATATTTGACAATGCTACAGTTACTTCCCTTGCTGTGACTTACTTGGAATGTATTTTGTACATACATGGATATCATAGAGATAGTTCAATTAGATTTCCCAAAATCTGAATCTATGATAAAAGGTGCTTTGAATTCAACATCTTGGTCATGTAGCAATCTGAATTATACAGAGGTAGGCAACAAAGCTTTGCTTATTCAAGCAGACGATGTCAAAAAATCACTATCACAAAATCAAATTTGTTCAAGACACTTTCGGCCACCTGATTCTACACTGTGCATGTTCAATAATGTTATTTGGAGTTACTGATGATATGTTGGGGCAAAATAAAAAAATATTTCTTGCTGCAGATAGTAGTCTAATCATGTTCACAAGATTAAATAGCGGACCTAAAAGACGGGAGGGGACTGATAGTGAGACATGAATCTAAATCATTTTTGAACAGTTTGCCCTCAGCCTTATAAAGTATATAATTTTTTTTCAACATATTATCTGGGGGGCCTTATGTGATGAAGCATAAACAGTGAGAATTCAGGTGGGCTGAAATAGAGTCATTGACTTAGTGAGACATGTTATTCTTTCATCATAACTTGCATTTTCTGCTGTCTAATAACATACCCTGATAGATTTGCTGCTCTCAAAACTCCAAAGCATGTTCTCTGTCCATTATCAACAATTAATTTGAATGCACAGGCCTGCGTGTCGCATGCTTTTGGGGTAAATGAATCAGAGGCTCTCATTGGACAACAGGAGGTAGATAATATGATTCAAGGAGAATGGAGGAAAACAGCTCATAGCAAACAATAGTCATCATCAATACCAGAACTCTGTGATAAAATGTTTCAACATGACACAGTCTCAGAGTCTAGTGGCCTGGGTTTGTACCACGTGGAACTGAAGATTCAGGCAGGCCTTTATTTTCCGATATTTTTTAGTCATTCCTATATTTTACTCAAAGCCTCCTATATTTCCTATATTTGGGCTTTTTCTCATGAAAACTTTCACTAATGCTCTGAAATGAGTCAATTTGGCATGAGAAAATATATCTCAGAAAAAAATCTTTGCCTCGCTTCGCTCGGCGAATATAAAAACATTTCAATCTCTCTTTCTTGAACCAAGTAGCAGAATGGGTCTCCTCAATCATCACCACTATGACTGCATTCAGTGAAAATAATTTTATTAAACACCATAAAACTACCAATTTTGGAACATACAATGCAGTAGTGTCCTGTCTTACACTCCCTTATTTCCTATATTTTATTAAAAAAATTCCCTTATTTCTCCTATATTTTGGCAAATTATCTCCTGTATTTTAACTGTGAGCCACTTGCAGGCCTGTTCAGGTCTTGTGAATGATTCACTATTATTCCATAGTGTTTATGACTAACAATGCATGATGACTGAAACTTGAAAACGTGTTCATGCAGTGGTTTTGTATGTTTTGCCAACCCAAGGATCTTGTGAGTCATGTGAACAAGGTAAATAGTACCTGCTGGTATCCATGGTAATCCTGTAGTATATATACTGTGATGTAGCCCTGCATGTTGTTATCATGGTGGTAACCCCTTTCATATTGCATCTGTTATATTGTCAGTGGGTGTTTATACCTTTGAGGATTTTGTACCAGACCTGGGATATGGTATCCAGATGGATAAGTACCGCCATCATATGAATATGCAGATGTTATACTCAATGATATCAACCACACTGCTGTGACCTTACAGTAGCTGTAAGTGGCAAGTCCTAGGTTGAATCCTGGGCTGAGTCATACCAAACTTGTGTCTTCTCCTCATGGCACTCAGCAGAAAGAGGATAGATCAAGGAGTGGTTGACCTGGTATCAGGATGATGTGCTTGCAGGCTTGCAGATATTTTGTTCATTTTAATGATAGTTGTCTTCGCGACGCAATGGAACCAACTTTGTCACTATGCTTGCAATATGGCAACAATTTGTTGAGTTAAAGGTGATGGAAGTTGTCAACCTCAAGCAAAAGTGAGACTAGCATTGGACATGGAGTCATTAATCCCTTCAGAATAGTATATCCCAGGCTTGATTATAAATCTTATTATTTTCTTCTTATTATTATTATAAGTTTTCCATCAAGGTTCACATGAACGTATCCAGATGTATTTCATGATAGGTGTCAGATGGATCAGTCTTTTTATGGGTTGTGCAGACACATCAGTATTCTTTTTAAGGGCATTGCATTGTAATGTTTGTGAAACAAACATGAACCTGATGTAACATAGCATGGTGAGGCCATGACATCATATCAAAACTTGTACGGCTTCTTGAGAGTTCTGAAAAAGGGGCAATGTTGTGACAACTATGACATTCAGGATGTCGTTTGTAATATCATCATCTAAGATCAGGCAACATATCTGAACACATTTGCTTTGAGTGACTGTGATTTGTAACCCCAGTCTTTACTGTTGTACTATATTCTGTATATTGAGGAATATTTGGAAGAGAATTTTAGCTAATTTTAACAGCAGTGTCTTTATACAATATTTCTCCTTGACATAGTGAACATTTGTTTATTATTATCAGTACATCATGTACAATTGCTGAAATATGATATATCAGATATATTTCATTTTATACCTGTGTTCATTTTGATGAAGTGGTTGATGTATGTGATTCTGTGTGGGCTTCAATCCAACTTCTTTGATTGTACTTTGAGTTCTTTATTACTACATGTATTTACAATAGGGATGGAGCTGCTTTATTAATTAACACATGGATTACTTCTTTAATGAACATCTTTTTTAGTGAATTATTATACCGCTGAATTTATTGTGGATCAGGATGCATATCAAGTTCAATATAGTAAATTTTCAGTGAAACGATTGTATCATAAGATATTCCATTCATGTATTATGGATAGTATCTACTAATCTGACTAATTATCCGATGTTCAATGACTAATTCATCGTCAGTAACTTTAACCTATCACTGTCATTTCCAGGTTATGGAGGATTTTCAGGAGAAGTATGGTACAGGGGCTCAACATCAGGACATCAAAAGTGATGCCAGAAAGGTAAGTTTTGATCATGTCTCCTATTTTATCTTAATCATAAATAACATGTCTTTTATTTTATATATAATGCATTGAATTTTGCAGAAAAATAAATTTGCTCTCTGTGTGTGAGTCAGTGGAGCATCTTGATTTGCACATGACCATGTATCCGTCTGTTCATCCCAACTTTGTTTCTTAGCAGAATTAAACAAATTCTATTCAACATACAGCCCTGAAATGATTGCTCCATGGAGGCAATACTCCACAACAAATCACCATTTCTTCAGAACTGTGAAGCTCTCAAAGCAATTAGAATAGATTTCAATGGAAGGCTAAGGATGGTTCCTCCGATGCTCTTCCAGTCTTGCAGTACCTGTACACATTTGTTGTATGATTAGTTCAAATCTGCTGAAATGTGGAGCCCGTTAAGTTGATATTATTGGTAAAAATTCACATATTGTGATTTTTTTTACAGCAAGCGGAGATTAAGATCCAAAGATACATGTATATATCTTCTCATCATATATTTATTTTGGTATTTGATTGATTAAAATTCAATATATTTTACAGAAATATGAAGATACATTTTCTGGTGAAGAAGAAATCAACGACAGCCTGAACATGTTTGCTGTCAATTTCAGTATAGCTTATGGCGGAGAAAATGATGTGAAGTCACAACTGGGTTATCCAAGCGATGAAGGTAGAATGCTTTCTAGTCAGGCTTCTTAAAAAGCTATTCATTTGAATGACTGAATAATAAATAAATATTCATAACCAAAATTAAGCAGAGAAGCTGTCAAAAAGAATAGCCTGGATGTGAAATATATATTTCAAGGTAAGAAAATAAATATTTCAAACTTGATTTTAGAATACACAGAGATAGGTGGTGATGAAGAACTACCTTTAGGGCCAGAATTCCAAGAGCACATCCACTGTTTTATCAACCACAAGGCCACGTCATCTCTGGACATGTACTCTCTGGCAGGGAAACTCGTGCAGCAGTTATCGTGAGTACTTGGCTTCTGTGGGCTGTCAACAATCATGAAAAAAAAGTAGCTTAATTGAATCTCTTAATATTATGGCATCGAAATCCTTGAAAATAACACATTCATGCCCATTGGCCATCAATTAGTGCTGGACTATCCAATTAGGTATCCCAGCCAGTAGGATGGAATGCTTGATGTCTTCATCAATTTCTGCTGCTTTTTGTTCTGCTGATCCTTGCCCACATCTGTAAATCCCAACCGCTTTGCCGATCACTTTCAAATTTCTTTTCCATCTTCGATGTTGGGGAAAACATCCCTTGATTTTGAATTGTGGCCGAAACCAGGAACTTGATCATTTCTATGACAAGAAATTCAAGCAAAGTGCACTCTCCTTGGTCAGACATAGTAATACTTATCTGTGATTGGTTTACTTCTACTGGTTCAATGCCTTGACCTCTATTTTCTGTTGTCTCATCAGTGATTGAACTTCCAGAATGACAGTATTATGGTGATCATTCAATGTTATCAAACAGAATCAGAATTGATAGGCTGATGTATGGTATTCTTGTTTGATATTCAACAGAATTTCACTCAGTCGTAACAACATGTCGGAGAAAGAGAAGATAGAACAAGAAGAACTCGACATCAAGTGTCTCAAACTTCTACGAGGAATTATCCACAATGAGATCGTAAAACTCCCTGTTGACTGGGAAACCCATCTCAAGGAAAACCATAGGTAGGTTCCTAATATGATTTGTTGTTATTGTATCAGATTTTGGTATTGTTGAGACATTCTGTAGAACATAGGTTGTTATGGTTTAGTGGAAAGAATTTTGTTGAGAATGTTTGACACTTAATTTGGCCTAGGTACCTCCTGATAATTAATTTGTTCAGCAAGCTCTGGGAAGATTAATGGATGGTTACAGAGATGTGTCAGTGTACAATATCTAAGTTTGGGTTAATAGTTACAGAGATTTATCGTTGATAATGATATCTGAGGTGCATCAATGAGTACCACAAACAAGTGTTTAACCCTTTGCTACTTGCTGATAGTCTCGTTTGTCCGCCTTGTATGTTCGGATAAATGCATGCGAGAGGATTTTGTTATAGACAGTCTTTTTTTGAAGCAATACAGGGTGTATCAAAAAAACCGGAGTCCTAGTACGATGACATATTTTTCATTGAGCAAAGGAGAAATCTATTTTTTTTGTTGATTTGTCATCAAGACCGACCCTTTGGGACTGACCAGCTGAACAATTCAATGATCTGTGATCAAGCATGTTAGAACAATAGCTATTCTTCAATTATGAGTGAAATGTGACTTGCGCCAGATTTGGTTTACATCATTCGTCTGCCCTTGAAAGAAAAGAAATACGGTGTACAAATGAAATGTCTTTTATCCACTCTGAATTCATTGACATTTTGAAAACAAAACGGTGTACAATTAAAATGTCTTTTAACTCTGAATTTAACAAAAATGTGTACAATTCAAATGTCTTTTTAACAGACAATTGAATCTCAATCTTCAACGTGTCCTCCATTTCTCTGGATGCAGGTACGCGCACGTTCATTCATTGCCGCCACGGCCCGTCTGATAAGTGCCTGGTTCTGCCTCAGGTTGTCAACTTCTGTTATGATGCGCTGTTCCAGGTCATTGAGATCTGCTGGAGGCGTGATGTACACCCTGGACTTTAGGTAACAGTTAAACGACATTTTAATTGTACACCGTTTTGTTTTCAAAATGTCAATGAATTCAGAGTGGATAAAAGACATTTCATTTGTACACCGTATTTCTTTTCTTTCAAGGGCAGACGAATGATGTAAACCAAATCTGGCGCAAGTCACATTTCACTCATAATTGAAGAATAGCTATTGTTCTAACATGCTTGATCACAGATCATTGAATTGTTCAGCTGGTCAGTCCCAAAGGGTCGGTCTTGATGACAAATCAAAAAAAAAAAATAGATTTCTCCTTTGCTCAATGAAAAATATGTCATCGTACTAGGACTCCGGTTTTTTTGATACACCCTGTATATTTGCATGTAGCTTGATTGAAACCCCGCTAAATATATATATTTTCAGAAAGCCCATACTTTAATTAATCTGTCACTCAAAATATCTGCCCATTTGTGTCTAAAATAAAACTAGACCAGGCGAGAAAAAAAAATAAACAAAAAAAAAATCTCTGATTTTGACAACATTACTGTGAGTGTATGTCCCAGCCAAATGATAGTTTCCATAAAAAATCTCTTCACGATTCGCCCAATTCAACCGGACGATCGTGCTCAAATACCAGTGCATCGTCCGTGTGGGTTTTAATCCGACATATAAATCCGAGAAACCCTTTATTTCCATTGTAAATCCAACAGTCCGCTCGCTAAAGTTTCAACGGAGCCCTTTTCTATGGCGAGAAACTTAACTCGGCACTGAAGACCGACACACAGACAGGCAGCCGGCCAATCGCTGCCATTGTCTCACACGATTACCGCATTCTCAACTAATCAGCTTCGCGATACTAACAGAGCCCGGTCGAGGTCAATTTGGTCACGCTATCAAAGAATGATGACATCTCTATCCAATCAAATCCTTCGTTATCCAATCCTATCCAATCAAATCACTCATCACAGGTCGAAAGAGCCGGAAATGACCTTTAAAATGAAACCAATATCTCTAACATTCTACCGCGGGAAATGGGATTTCGATAGTGTTGAAAATGGTCAAAAAACGGCAAATTCTTCGCCGATTTTCTCAATTTTCACCACAAGGAAGGTACGTCTTCAATAAAATAAACTTGTTATACGTTTATTGCATGATTTACAATAAAATTTGAACGTATATTGTCGACTATTTCCTTGTCCAACGATGTGGACTACCGACGACCTCTCACTTGATGAACATTTTACTGTACGGCGATTTTTTTACGTGGTGGTCAATTGCAGCCGGTTTCGGCCGTTATGGGTATATATGATGCCGGCCGGTTTTGGCCGGTATAAGTACGAAAGGGTTAAAGCACTTGATTAGTCAAATCAAATTTTCAAAAAGAAGTCCAGGTATTTCCATTGGCTTGTGAAGACAGTCAATCAGAGAGTTACTGTAAAGATTTATAGACATGCATGTATGTCGTATTATTGTGCAGTATGTATATAGTATAATTGTGGTATTATTGTGTAGTATGTATATAGTATAATTGTGGTATTATTGTGTAGTATGTATATAGTATAATTGTGGTATTATTAGACCGCACTGCGGTGGCCGGCCTAATGGTAGAGTGTCGGCCTCGTAAGCGGTAGGTACTGGGTTCGATCCCAGGCTGGTTCATACCGAATACTTGAAAAATGGAACTTGTTGCTTCCTCGCTTACACTCAGCATTAAGAGGATAGAACAAGGACTGGTTCGCTCGGTGTCAGTATAATGTGACTGTCAGTGGGGGTGTCATGTCTGCCTACGGCATGATATTTCGGTGGTACAGCACTGTAAAATGGCAGCATTAGATCTGCTCTGTTACAAGTAGGTACCCCCGCTGCTCCCCCTCCCCTCCCTTCCCTTCCCTGTCGTGATATAGCTGAAAAAATGTTGAAAGCGTCGTTAAACTCTATTCACTCACTCACTTGTGGTATTATTTCCAGACAACTCCAGAAGATAGAAGATGTTGTACGAGCCCTGAACCAGCAGGGGGCTATGTTACAGACAATGCCTCACATCGCCAAACAAAGTGATGACATTGTTAGGGAGGTTCTTGCATTCCTTGTTGTCATGCTATTTGGGGGACACGAGGATGTACAGGTCAGTCCTAATATAATATTTGATACACCACCTGTCAAATCACCTCTCCACAGCTTATTCATAAATTACAGAGGGTGTACTAGCTATGAAAGGAACTACAGGAGAAGCTGTTACGAAAACCTTTTAAAAATGTATTCAAGATTGTAGTAAATATGTGATGTTTTCTGAAGGGGCTCAAGGAAGAACTAATTTTCAACCGACTCTGATGGGCCAGTCTTGTGCGAGACTCAAACCCACGCCCTCAGAGATTGGCACCAAATCACCAGCAATAAATGCAAGTGGTGTAAACCACTTGGCCACCTCAGCTTCCACGAACAGTCGCATTTACTTCTGGCTATTTGGTGCGAAGATCGGAGGGCGTGGGTTTGACTCTAACACAGGACTGACCCATCCAGCACAACTATTTGTGCTTTTCCAAGAAAGTGCCATCCTTTGAAATGGCATTAGTATATATATGACTCAGTAACCTCTGTGAAATAAAGGTTTTATTATTATTCCAGCTTTCCTAATATTGAGCAATTTGCTTCCAAGTTTCAGGAAATGTATGCAACACACCATCTGCCTTGCAAGGTTCATCTCAAATAAAGTTTTCCAAGTATTTCCTAGGCTCTAAGCCCCTGGATGAAAATTGTACCAACCAGCCTTACTGAAAATTAGAGTTGCAGGATATAGGTTGTCACAGGGTATTAGAGTTGCAGGATATAGGTTGTCAGGGGGTATTAGTGTTGCATGATATAGGTTGAAGAAATGATATTTGGTATGGCGTATAGGTGATATAGGTTGTCAGAGAGAATTAGTATATCATGATATAGGTTGTCCGAGGGTATTAGAGTTACAGGATATAGGCTGTCAGAGGGTATTTTAACTTCTGTTTGGTACTTTTACTGTTCTTGTTTGGTGTTACAGCACAGTCTGATAGACTATTTCCTGGGCACACGAGAGGAGACTTTTTTCTTCGCTATCAAGAATCGTATGCAGCTGTCCTCAATGGCTGCCAAGGAGCGGTATGTAGCCTGTTTGTCTGCCACAATCAGTAACTTAGAACAACTGCCATATGATATGAATTAGAACTAAGCAAGCAAAGGCTGGCCATTTTACTAATATATCCAGGAAGTTGAGAGTAAAGCTAGTGTAAAACAACGTGATGTAACACTTCTTTCATTCTTAATTTTGAGATTTGGCTATCAGATGATTATTTCTTCTCAAAGTGGAACTCGGCCTGACTTAGCCGCTTTTTCCCTTTATACCAAAAAACATAGCAAACAGCTTCAAATCACAGAACACATATTTTGATTGTAGGGGTGTATGAAGTTTAGAACAAACAAAATCTCTCTGATCTTGGCTTTTATGGGCTCATATAGTAGCCTTGATTGACTGGATTGTTTCGCCTGGAAGCTAACATCATAAAAAATTCTTGCACTCACTTTTACGTTTTGTTTAATCAGCCTTAAATATTTCTTCGATTTCATTTCTGATTAAAATATAAATCAATTTAATCTTAAAATTTAAAGATTTCCTGTTTGTAACATGTCTTTTTGGGTTATTTTTTTGAAAGAGATTTCCAACTTGAAAGCATGTTTTTTGCTATATTTGACAGGCGTCTGTTGATGGCTCAGCATCAGGCGAAGATAGACGAGGCTATTGCTCAGGCTAAGGCCTTGAGGCGAGCCATGGCACATGGTCAGGTGGCCGCAGATGTAAGTAGACTTTTTCACTCTTGCTCTCATCCTTTTCATGTCAAAGCTGCACTGCTCTCCCTGCTAGCTGCCCAAATGGTAATGAAATCCCTCGAGTTCAATGGGTATGTGTGGAGAAATTAATTATTCAAGCATGTAAATTTAGCTTCCAGATTAAGGATAAATACTCTAAAATTGGGGTAATTTATGTTTTCTTTATCTTTGAAAATACCTCAAGTTATTTCAAATGCAAATAAATACATCCATTGTCAAGTATCCTGAAACACTTTTACCAGTTATAGGAAACCTAGATTAAAAAAAATGACCTGCCATATATAAATATATTAGAGTGACTGACGAACAGTTTTAGGGGAAATCTGGGGGCAATTGAATGTTGATATGGTGATTGAATGGGAGACATGCACAATAGAGCCTGGAGATCACAGAAAGTGGCAATTCTGTCAGTTGATTGGCTAATTGGGCCAAAATGGACAAAAAGGAAGTGACAATCAAGGAATTTGATTGCACAGTTGGTATTGTGCAAGGTCTCTATTATTAGTGCATTTACCAGAACATCAGTATTGTGTGTGTGAGTGTTAGTATAGCTACGTTAACTGTATGGACTGGCATGAAATCTGACCTATGACTGCTCTCTTATTGCACTCACTGAACTCTGACCTATGACGGCTATCTTATTGCACTCACTTTTAACCACTTGTACTTGTGTTGTGGGCATGTTCATCTGTTTGTCCATATGTCTCGCTCTCAACATATTGATTCAGGATTTACCCATCTTCATCTCATATGGTGTCATTTTTATCTCGCCGTACGAAGTAAAGGGGAGATATTGTGAGGGGGGGGGAAGAGGATTTCGTCGTCGATGTCGGTGTCCCCTGCCTGGAAATAGGGTGGTTTACCGGAAGTAGACAATGTGTTGTCAGAACAATCGGCCCCCATCCTTTAACCTGGGAATTGCTTCGGACCTAATTTCAATAAAATCGATACAGTGTATCGTTGTTGCGCGAAAGCATGTACTCATTTGTGTATTTGGGAGGGAAATACTCACACGTAATGCAAAGATTGCCGTGGATCGAGTCAAACACGCCAGCCTAGAGTTTTGAATCTGAACAAATTGTTTTCTGCGCATGCGTGAAAATGTCCCGTAGATTCGTACCATCTTTTGTCAAATTAATTCAAGTGAATATATTTGTAACATACCCATTTCGCACACAAAATAGTAAAAACTGAGAACATAGGATTTCATACGTAGAATCCGCAATCGCCATATTTTTAATATTTCTGCTTCCGAATATGGTACTAAATGGTCTGATCAATTGTACTCCCTATTGCGCAATGAACGAACAACAACATGAACGTGTGAAGCCATTTATTCTGATTGTGATCGATATTCGCTAGATTGCAATATCGCGCAGAGTGGGTGAAATTTATCCTCGAAAATGAATTCGAATACCTATTTCAAGTAGCTCAGTGTAAAAATCTCCAGTATAAAGTCACATGTCTGCTTTAATGAATATGCAGCACAGCGAGGGTCTGGAGAAAGAGACAAAAACTCGACATTGAAGGGGAGATAATTCTGCAAATTCCTACTTATACCTAGCCCTACTTACCTCCCTTCCACTGCATATGGTACGGAGCCGCAAACCAAGTTGAAGGTCGTAGTTCAAGGTACTAGACTAACCACGCGTTCGCATTCTGAAGATCGGTTATATTTTGCAATCTTTTCCATCACATTTTCTTGTCTTGTAATATATTTGGAAAACTAGGAAAATTATTCCTAAAATATATACTTTACACACATGATCAGTTTATGTTTGATCAATCTGCAAACACCTTGCGCAGGAAGTAAGCGGTTTTGCTTCACTCTTCTTGACCGGAGCAATCACCAAGTGACTTCCTTGTCCTGAAGAATAATCGGCAACCAGAAATAGGCCCAGCCGTAGACGAGATGAATAACTGCTCTCTCGCCAAAATACACAGTTTATCTTTATCACAAGGATAGAATGGCAAATTTTGTGACATATTTATGTCAAACTCGTGTTATCATGCTTCATTTCATACGTGGATAGCAAGAACTCCTCCACACGGAATTGTTTGAAAACTTTAGCAATGTTTTTGAAAACTTTTGGCAATGCCCAATTTCATGTGCAGTCAGGATTTTCAAGGATACAGTTCTAATTATAACAAGGGAAATATCATTTTTACCCCTCGGCCAAAATTTGGCCGAAGGGTATTGTCGTCGTCATGTACGTCTGTCCGTCTGTCCGTCTGGCCGTCTGTCCGTCTGTCCGTCCGTCCGTCTGTCCGTCACACCTTTCTCGTTACCAAAATATCTTTAGAACGACTTACCCTAGGCACACCAAACTTGCACTGCACATCCATATGCTCATGACCCAGAACCCTATTGAATCTGGACCTGATTGGTTGGAAACTTTGGCGGCCATATTTAATTTATGCGAAACCATCACAGCTTGCTTGTTACCAAGATATCTTCAGAACGACTTACCCTAGGAACACCAAACTTGCACTGCACATCCATATGCTCATGCCCCAGAACCCTATTGAATCTGGACCTGATTGGTTGGAAACCCTCGGCCGAAGGGTATTGTCGTCGTCATGTACGTCTGTCCGTCTGTCCGTCTGGCCGTCTGTCCGTCTGTCCGTCCGTCCGTCACACCTTTCTCGTTACCAAAATATCTTTAGAACGACTTACCCTAGGCACACCAAACTTGCACTGCACATCCATATGCTCACGACCCAGAACCCTATTGAATCTGGACCTGATTGGTTGGAAACTTTGGCGGCCATATTTAATTTATGCGAAACCATCACAGCTTGCTTGTTACCAAGATATCTTCAGAACGACTTACCCTAGGAACACCAAACTTGCACTGCACATCCATATGCTCATGCCCCAGAACCCTATTGAATCTGGACCTGATTGGTTGGAAACCCTCGGCCAAAATTTGGCCGAAGGGTATTGTCGTCGTCATGTACGTCTGTCCGTCTGTCCGTCTGGCCGTCCGTCCGTCTGTCCGTCACACCTTTCTCGTTACCAAAATATCTTTAGAACGACTTACCCTAGGCACACCAAACTTGCACTGCACATCCATATGCTCACGACCCAGAACCCTATTGAATCTGGACCTGATTGGTTGGAAACTTTGGCGGCCATATTTAATTTATGCGAAACCATCACAGCTTGCTTGTTACCAAGATATCTTCAGAACGACTTACCCTAGGAACACCAAACTTGCACTGCACATCCATATGCTCATGACCCAGAACCCTATTGAATCTGGACCCTATTGGTTGGAAACTTTGGCGGCCATATTTAATTTATGCGAAATCATTAATCTTGTGTATCTTAGGTACCATTTCTCTGTTCAGTGTGAAACTTGGTATAGATCATCGTTGCATCAAGAAACTTCAAAGGAATGACCAAACCAGTTTCCCTGATTCGGTGAAAACCTTAGCGGCCATCTTTAATTTATGCAAAATCTTCAATGATATATATCTCTGATACCATTCAAGTGTTCTATACGAAACTTGGTATACAGCATCGATGTATCAAGAGACCTGCAATGTATAACCACATCAGTTCCTCTGAGTGGCGGGAAGGATGGGCGGCCATCTTTAATTTATGCGAAATCATTAATGATCTCTATCTCTGATACTGTTCGAGTGCTCGATGTAAAATTTGGTATATATCATCGATGCATCAATAGACTTACGATAAATGACAGTTCTGGCATTTCTGATTGGGCGGAAACCTTGGTGGCCATCTTTAATTTATGTAAAACCTTTAATGATGTATATCTTTGATACCATTTCAGTGTTCTATATGAAACTTGGTATACAGCATCGATGTATCAAGAGACTTGCAATGAATAACCACATCAGTTCCTCTGAGTGGCGGGAAGGATGGGCAGCCATCTTTAATTTATGCGAAATCATTAATGATCTCTATCTCTGATACCGTTCGAGTGCTCGATGTAAAATTTGGTATACATCATCGATGTATCAATAGACAGTTCTGGCATTTCTGATTGGGCGGGAACCTTGGTGGCCATCTTTAATTTATGCAAAATCTTTAATGATGTATATCTTTGATACCATTTCAGTGTTCTATATGAAACTTGGTATACAGCATCCATGTATCAAGAGACTTGCAATGAATAACCACATCAGTTTCTCTGAGTGGTGGGAAAGATGGGCGGCCATCTTTAATTTATGCGAAATCATTAATGATCTCTATCTCTGATAATTTTCAAATGCTCCATGTAAAATTTGGTATACATCATCGATGCATCAACAGAATTATGTAATGAATACCGGTTTCTCTGATTGGACGGAAATGTTCGAGGCCATTTCTAATGGCAAAAATTTTCATAATCTGTATATTTGTCACTTGACTGCTTGGTGTTCCTGAAGTCTTGCTTCAAATTGAATACATTATGAATGGCTGGCGCCCAGAGCCGAGGGGTTTTCAGATGCGCAGCTTCGTATTCAGGTAGCTTTAGTTTCAAGAGCTAAATTTTTAAACATTGCTAGATGGAAAAAATAAAAGTGTTTCTGTACACAAATTTAAATTTATTGCAATTAATGTTCCGATTAGTCAAATTATCTATACAGTAGCCTATATTGAATAAAGTATTTCAGTACGGACTGATGCTTTCCTCCTTGTAGACCCTCCTGATCTAGCTCATGCAAATACGTTAGATACAGGATGTAGAGTTATCTACCTCAACAAATGAAGAGCCCCAACCATTTGGTGTTTTGAAGGAGTTCTGGGCCAAGTTTCATCTGGTTATTTTGAAAATTAATTCAACATTTTGTTCACTTGTGTAGTTTACAATTGCAATTCAGGCACTTCCCCTTTGCCATAGGCGTATATTTTCATAGTTTTTCATTATTTTTGGCAGCTTATTATCATATTGTATTTCGCTTTCAATTTTTCCTCCATCTTGGAATGTCAATTTTCTGTTCAGTTTTTCATGCCATTTTTGAGATTTATTCCAATGCTGTGAATTCAAGGTGTATTTTTAACCATTCTAATTCATTACTGGATTGCCACAGATGAAGTAGAACTGGTAGCTCCATGTCCAAAAGCGACTTTAAAATTTCAATGCACTACCCTACTGGAAATGATAAGGTTTTTGGTTCAGCAAATTCAAAAAAAATCTAGAAAAATTGGAAGAAATATAAAAAAATAAAAAAAATATGGGGGGTGTGTATGCTCCAATGTTAAAATCCCTATGATAGAGTTTTGCGTTTAGCTGAAGTGCACCTCTACATCTGTACTTAGAAAGTTTGTTGCAGTTGTCAGCTGTCATTGGATGATTATGAAACCTGGTACACGTGTTTCTTATGATTAGAGGATGTACCTGTGCTATTTTTGAGAAGAAATATTAATTTTTCTCCAAATTATGGCAAATGAATGAGTTTTCTGTTTAGGTAAATTGTACATGTAGGCCTCTATGTGTATACATGTACATGGTAAGTTTGCTGCAGTTGTCAGCTCTCATTGGATGATTACAAAACTTGGTACACAGGTTTCTTATGATTAGAGAATGTACCTGTGCTATTTTGAGAAGAAATATTAATTTTTTTCCAAATTATGGCAAATGATTGAGTTTTGCGTTTAGCTGAAGTGCACATGTACATCTGTACACCACAGTTTGCTGCAGTTGTCAGCTGTCATTGAATGATTATGAAACTTGGTACACATGTTTCTTATGATTAGAAGATGTCCCTGTGCTATTTAGGAGATGAAATATAAATTTTTCTCCAAATTATGGCAAATGATTGAGTTTTGCGTTTAGCTGAAGTGCACATGTACATCTGTACATCACAGTTTGCTGCAGTCGTCAGCTGTCATTGAATGATTATGAAACTTGGTACACATGTTTCGTATGATTAGAGGATGTCCCTGTGCTATTTAGGAGATGAAATATTAATTTTTGTTCAAATTTAGAGGGTTTTATCTAAGTAATCTGCCAATAATAATGTACATGTATATACATGTACACCTGTACATGGAAAGTTTTCTGAAGCTGTCAGCTTTCATTGGATGAGTTTGACACTTGCTACCCAAGTTCAATGTGATTCAACAAGTTTGTTGAACCTTTCTTGGGATGATTATAAAACTTAGTGGCTATGTTTCATGTTTTCCTAGGTCACAGCTCTCCCGCAGTAATCCCACACGGGACTGACCTATCCAGCAGTATTCCTAAATGGCACTGGCCTATCCAGCAGTAATGCCACACAGGAATGACCTATCCAGCAGTAATGCCATATGGAACTCAACTATCCAGCAGTAATCCCAGACCGGACTGGTCTTTCCAGCAGAAATCCCATTTGGGACTGGCCTATCCAGCAGTAATCTCGAACAGAGCTGACCTATCAAGCAGTAATCCAAAATGGCACTGGCCTATCCAGCAGTAATGCCATGTGGGACTGACCTATCCAGCAGTAATCCCAGACCGGACTGGCCTATCCAGCAGTAATCCCACATGGGACTGGCCTATCCAGCAGTAATTCCACACGGGACTGGTCTATGCAGCCGTAATCTCACACAGGGCTGACGTATCCAGAAGTAATATGACACTGGACTGCAATATGCAACAGTAATCCCACATGGCACTGACCTATCCAGCCATAATCCTACACGGGACTAACCTATCCCGCTGTAATCCCACACAGGTTTAGCCTATCCAGCAGTAATCCCACATGGGACTGGCCTCCCCAGCCGTAATCCCACACAGGATTGCCGTATGCAGCTGTAATCCCTCACTGGACTGCCTATGCAGCAGTAATCCCACACGGGACTGTCCTATCCAGCATTAATTCCATACGAGACTCATCTTTCCAGCAGTAATCCCAGACAGGACTGGCTTATCCAGCAGTAATCCCACTTGGGACTGGACTATCCAACAGTAATCCCACAGGGGACTGGTCTATCCATCAGTAATAACACATGGGACTGGTCCATCCAGCAGTAATCCTACACAGGACTGGCCTATCCAGCAGTAATCTCACATGGGACTGACCTATCCAGCAGTAATCTCACACTGGACTGCCCTATGCACCAGTAATCCGATGGCACTGACCTATCCATCCTACATGGGATTTAACTTATATGCCAGTAATCCCACATGGGACTAATGTTATTGTCTGTACCAGATAATCTATTCCAGACATTATTGTCTGTACCACATCACCTATTCCAGACCTTCTTGTTTGCTCTACGTGTATGCTTTTAATACTGCTGCACCTTCGGCGGATGACCCCGCAAGGCGAGATGTTGACGTTCTCAGAACGCTTGTTTTCTTTGTTTATTTAGCTGGTAACATTCCACTGTAGTTACTTAACGCATCAGTAACTACAGTGGAACATCACCAGCTAATAAACAAAGTTGTTACCAGAACATCACCAGAAGTTGTTATCCATAAAAAATTGTCTGGTTGTTTCCAACTTCTAAAATTCCTCTCAAAAACTTCTTCTTTTTTTGTTCTAAGGATTGAACCCTGAACAGTGGAACTGTATTACATACAAGTTAATCTAGGCTGGTGAACTGATGATCTTGTTTGTAGTACATGTTTTTAGGAACAAATGTTATGTTTGTATGTTGCCCAGTCCTTTTATGTTTGTTAATTATGAAGTCTTTTTCTGTGTATCTATGTTTTTTTTGCATGTTCTATTTTCAGTACATACTTGGACAGAACACATTAGGGTCCACGTTACTTGGAGCTAAACATTCCAGATTTAGTATTCAGGGCCGTAAAGGGGTGAGTAATATACTGTTCAGAAACAACTTCATGTGGGGTAGTTAGCTAATATCAGTGCTCGAAATGTCTACCTATTTGCCGGACATGTCCCACATACAATTGACCTGTCCGGCAATATATTTCGGCACTCGGACAATTGTCCGACAGTATCAGCGTCAGGCAGACTGAGAAACAAAGCGATTAGAAGAAAATAATTTTTAGTACTTTCTACGATGTTTCACTGCGATCACAAAAATTGCTTTACATTTTCCCGTTGCAAAAATCCACTGTCATTGTTGTTTACGACTGGGCTTTCCCCGTGAGCTATTTAGCGGGATAAGATTAAAACAATTTTCATTGGACGGCAGCGGGTCACGTCATTCTGCAAAAAAGCCCATTCTATAATAATAATAATAAGCTTTATTTAACGAGGGTAAACAAATACATGATCTGACTCAGTCAGCAAAAGCTGATCTTCCCTGAGGCCCTCAGGCAAAAACACAAATTCAGAATATACAATATGCACACGAGCACTACCAGGACTATATACAGAGAATACATACGAATGGTCACGAGAAGAATACAAAATTGAATGATTGAACAATCATTTTCTGTCACTGAGGTTCTTTATGTACATGTGTTTGAAAGAACGTACTGAGGGAGCACATTGCATTGCGGGTTCTAAAGAATTCCATAGAACCGCACCAGAGTATTTAAGACTTTTCTTGTACAGTTCAGAGTGAGGGAAAGGAATTCGAAGTGCCTTTTTAGAAGAGGATCTCAATGACATATAATGTGAGTCATTAATCGAGAACAGTTCTCTCATATAATTGGGGTAGTCATTTGTCATGGATTTGTACACCTCTACTGCCTTCACGAATTTAAGATAATCGGGAAGGGTTTGCCAATTTAGTTTGGCAAACAAAACTGAAGAAGGGGTAAATTTATTTTCATTCAATATCAGCCTTGCTGCTGCCTTCTGAAGTTTTGATACTCTGCAAATTAGACTGTTTGAACAGTTTCCCCAAATGCTGAGGCAGTAGTTTATGTGAGGCAAGATGAAACTGTTGTAAAATAGTAGTCTAGTTTCTACGGATAATAGCTGCTTGTGCTTCCTCAGTACTGACAGTAATCTTGATATGGTATGACAGACATGATTGACGTGAGTTTGCCAGGACATATTGGCATCAATATGCAAACCTAGTAATTTTTCATGTGGGACCTGTTCAACATTTACATCACCAATACGTACAACGTATGGCTGTAGACTGTTCTTCTTCAGTTTTTGACTAGTACCAAGAAGCATACCCTTAGTTTTCCCCTTATGTAGGACCATCTTATTTTCTTTGCACCATTTCTCAACATTTTTTAGGTCATTGTTCAAGTTTGTGGCAATTATGCTGGTGGATTTATCAGATGTGTGTAATGTGGTATCATCTGCATACAAATCAACATCACAACAGTTTAAGTGTAACACAAGGTCATTAACGTATAATATGAATAGAAAAGGGCCTAGTACTGACCCTTGTGGAACCCCAGAATTGACTGCTAAAGTGTCAGAAGCCACCTTTCCAATTGATACTCTCTGACATCTGTTAGTGAGGTAGGATGTAATCCAATCCAGAGCTTTATCGCTCAAGCCATATATCTTAAGCTTACGCAATAGCAGATCATGATTGACTAAATCGAAAGCTTTCCTAAAATCAATCATCACAGTCCCAACAAGTTGGTCATTATCAATAGCCTGTAACCACATTTCAGTGAGTTTTGTGAGAGCAGTTTGGCAGGAATGTTTTGGCCGAAAACCAGATTGATTTTCTGACAGTAGGTCATGAGCAGAAATAAATGTATAAAGCCAGTTATGTACATGTTTTTCAAGTATTTTCGAAATAGTTGGGAGAATGGAAATGGGGCGATAGTTTTCTGTGTGATTGACAGACTTAGTTTTATGAAGTGGGTATACCTTGGCTTCCTTCCATACCTGAGGAAATGTGCTGGTTGTAATACTAAGATTAAGTATCTTAGTTAATGACGGGGCAATAAAATATGCACTCATTTTGAGGAACTTGGGGCTGATTCCATCAAGTCCTGTACTCTTAGATGCATCTAGGTTGTGAAGGTAAGTAAAGACGTTTTCCGTTGTTATTGGAGGTATAGAGAAAGTGTTACCGGGTGGCAATCTAGATGAAGTAAACTCCTTCAGCTTGTCCAGTGTTGGTTTAGGGTCCAGACTTTCCCTTGGTAATAAACGTTCAGCAGTATGAATGAAAAAGTTGTTAAATTCATTTGCGATATCCTGGGGATGATGAAGATGTTTGTCGTCTGTAATTAGATCTGTTGGGGAAGAATTTGAGGGTTTCGTGTTTAATTGATTTAAAACTTTCCATATATTATGACTTTTGTCTTTGTTATTTTCAATGATTGATTTGAAGTGATCTTGCTTAGCTTTATGTATAAGGCTGTTTACTGAATTCTTAACTTGTTTGTTTTCATCAGATTTTGACAATTTATTTCTCTCTGCAATAGCAGACACAATTTCTTCAGATAGCCACTCTGGCTGTTTCAAGCGCTTCACTCTCCTCTGCCTAACAGGAGCATGTTGGTCTAAAATAGCTAGGTAGGTGTCAGTCCATGCAGCAAGTGCATCTTCCGGAGAAAACTTGTCCTCAATAACTGACCAGTCCGCAGATGCTAGATCAGCACAGAATTCACTCTCTTTGAAGTGTTTCATAGCCCTGTAAGTGATGTTCTTATGTAAAAATGATTTGTAGTTGTAATTGCATTTACGGGCTAGGAATATGGGGTAGTGGTCACTGAGCTGGAAGTTAGAGACATCAGAGTAGTATATATTTTCTGGGTTTGTAGTGTAGATGTGATCGATCAGTGTTTGTGATGTAGAAGTTACGCGGGTTGGTTTAGTAATGAGTTGAGAAAGTGTGAAGGATTCAGTAATTTCAGCCCATTTGTTTGGAGTGTTTTCTAGAGTATTTATGTTGAAATCCCCAAGGAGAATAATTTCTTTGTCCTCAGAGTAAACTCTGCTCATGATATCTTCATATTGTTCGAACCAGCTGACAGGGGCATTTGGTGGACGATAAACAAAGCCAACAATAAAGGGTTTTGCATTGTGGAACTGAATTTCTAGCCAGATAATTTCAAGCGAGTCATTTTCTAGATCAACCCTCCTCATGTAGGGCACTGAATCAGAAATATAGGCGAGTACACCACCTCCCCAGCGTTTTTTCCTATCCTTCCTTTCCGACTTATAACCTGGGATCTGAATCAATTTATCACTGTGCCTCTTTTTAAGGAACGTCTCAGTGAGTCCCAAAATGTCAATTTCCTTTTTAGGTTTTGTGAGGAGGATATTAAGTTGATCAGTTTTGGGAATAACATGCCTGATATTTAGATGACCAATCCTTAAACCTTTAGAAGGGAGACCAAAGTTCACAGACTCTGTCAGAAAGTTTGCCCTCAACTGCCATAGTCTTTGTTCAGAACAGATTGGGAAGATGGTTTCTGATTTTACATGGTCATTGGCAAAACAAAAAATACTTAAATAGCAAAGGAAATTATTCGGAAGAACATCAAAGTAAGAGAAAATGTTGATAAAGCTAGTAGCGCTGGACAATGAGTGATTATTGATATTTTTCTCCAAATTCAGTTTCTTGCTGGTTCTACGTTTCTTGGAACAATTTTTGAATGACTTGCAATGTTCATCACCATGCAAGGCAGTATGTGTACCTGTAACGGTACAGCCTTTAGCTCATCGACTTGCATCTATGAGATATTTCTCATGTTAGGCTAGCTTATTCTGAACGACTACTAGGAATGTGGTAAATTAAATCTGTCATTACCTGTCGCGCTGTCTAGAGATGGTAGGTTTGTTTAAATTTGGATTCACTTCTTTGGGGAAAAAAGGCGGCCCGAACATGAAAATCAGAGCAAAACAGTTCCTCAGAAAGTACCAAAAGATACTCCGTTGATGTCAGCTGGTATTACGTGCAACTTAAAAGCTGAATGGCGTGTTCATCGTTCCTGGTTACAGTACAGGGAGGACTCGAGGACGATGTTCTGTACAACTAAACTAATGGTTTAATTTTGAAATTTATTTACATAATATAACCTGAATGACAATTGATAAAATGCAGATGAAAAAAATGTCCTGCAGAAAATCAGTATGTCCTGTAACTTTTTGGCTAGCAGGACAAATGTCCTGTTGATGATTTTCAATATTTCAAGCCCTGAATATTGTCCATTGCGGAACTTGATTGATTTGGTAAGACTGGTATTCAGTATGCTTCTCTTAAAAATAATTTTACCACTGATCAGGCTCATTAAAAAGTTGTTCGTTTATCATCATTGGCCACCTGATATTTACTCGCGGTCCCAAACATGTTTTTCTGCAATGTTCAAATCACATATTTATTGCTCAAATCTACACCTGCTATTGCTATGCCTATATCCTCTTTAACTCATTGCCTACGGCAAGCCGCTGTGAGCAGCTCACGTTTCTTTAACTTGCGCCGGAAAGCGGCTTTTTGACAGCCTTATCTAAACACACCTGTGATTGGTTGTTTCGGCCTCGGTAGCGAAAATTGATCAATTAACGCTTCCGTGATTTATGAATCATTCTTTTCGTCCTTGATTTAGAGTTTATTACATTGGGAATCTCCAAATTACGTCATGTCATGTGACAATTCAGTGGGGAAACTCCAAAAACGGTGGCTGCGGTCTTCTTGTGTTGTGTTTTTGTTTTCTCCTGACTAGACAACATACAAGTTCAAAAACGGTGTCCATCATCAGATTTTATTTATACGAATCACCAAAGCATCAAGGATTGTGAAAATATATAGATAACCTCATGAAATGCGGCAAATGAAAGGGGTTTTCCAAGCATGGCATCACCATCCCGTGTGGGCGACGTAACTTTGTAAGTTGTGCGTGTTTTTTTTTCTCCCGACTTCAAAAAAACAACAAACAATTCAAGAATGGTTTCCATCATCAGTTTTTACCCCTCGGCCATTTTGGCCTCGGGGTATTGTCGTTGCCATGTACGTACATCCATCCGTCCGTCTCTTAACGCATTTTAGGCCAAACCGCTTGAGATACAACCACCAAATTTCCAACACTTATTTATCTAGTGCTAAGTCAGACGCCTATTGAAAGTGGCTTCCATCGGCCCATATTTTACAGAGTTCTGTCCCTTTACAGATATATTAATTTCTATTTCTGTCCTATATGCCTGAATGTAACCAACTATATCTGCAGAACTGTGTTCGGTATAGCTAATATATTTTGGAAACTTATTTATTTTGTTGTATTCTACAAGCCAACAAAGGATAACTCGCCTCGGCTTATGGAGTTATGCCCCTTTTGGATGTAATAATCTCCAATTTTGTTATCTGTAGCTGAATATACAAGTTAAATCTGCAGATCCATGTTTGGTACAGCTTATTTTACAGAGTTATGCCCCTTTACAGATATATAATTTTCTATTTCTGTCCTACATGTCTGAATGTACTACCGGTATATCTTGATCATCCCACATAGAACTATCTCTTCCCCAATTCACACTACACATGGGTCACAATCACTTGGGGAAAGCCGAGGGGTTTTGATTAGATCAATCTCATGTTATTTATTTGAAATCCCAAAGCATCAAGGATTGTAAAAATATATAGTTTACCCTATCTACGACACTCATGGAAAAATCTCAGAGCCATTATTATAACCATATGCGGAAATTTATACTTTTGCAAAATTTATTCCGTGCAAACGTGGATATTTATTCCGTAGGCAAAGAGTTATAAGAGATCCAATTGCAGAATAAAATTTATCTCCCCTTAGGGAGCTCAGTCGTGTTGCTCTGCGCATGTTCCCACATGAATACTTCCTCTTTCTTCCTGCATCTGCCAGCGTGTAGACGTCTTTGAAAAGAGTTCCTGTTAAAATCTAGTTTTAGACGTAACCTAGGGTTATTTTCTGAAGCTAACTACTAGCAGATTATTTTGTCACAATGTCTGATCGTACAGTCCCTAAAAATTCTAACGTTGCCGTTCTTGTCGACATTCTTGGTCTGTTTTGGATTCCCATTCGACCTGCTTCTCGTGTGAAGGCCATCTTTGTTATCGGCAGGCCAGCTGTCTGGAATGTTTGAATTGGGACGACGCTACCTGTCGAAATTATGCCCAGGCTAGACGTGCATTCCTTTTACGATCTTCGGAGGATCTCAACTTATCTACTGACGACTGCTCTCATCGGTGACTTTAAATTCAATGAAGATCTTCCTGGCTCGCGGTTGGAAGTGTCCCATCTTCTCAGTCCTACCATGTCACTTTCATCGTCTATTTCCCCCTAGTGGTATAGTCAAACAGGTGGAAATTGACAACTATCCAGACAGACCTTGTCGTGGGGACAAGAACTCGTCTGACGGCTTGGGAACAAAAGACTTCCTCTTCGCGGGTTCCGGCTTCACCTAATCTATTGACTGATGTCCTTTCACAGTCTAGTACTATGAAAAAGAAAAAGCTTCAACGGGTTTGGACTTCGCCTCTGCGATTTAAATCTCGGTTTTCTTCTACGTCTGTTTCATCCAAAACAGCTCCGCAGACTGTGGCTGCACCTCTGCCGGTTAAGTCCATGTCGTCATCGTCCCCTCATTCAGATTCCACTGCGGCTGCACCTCTGCCGTTAAGTCCATGTCTTCGTCGTTCCCTCATTCAGATTCCACTGCGACACTTTGGGCTTTGACTTTACATCAACCTACGGTTTCAACCTCAGTTGATTTCTTACAACGCTGTTCTCGTATGCCACAACATCGTTCCCTTTCACCTCTTTGATGTACTCGTACACCACTACGCTGTTCCCATTCTCCGCAACATCATTCTCGTTCGCCATTACGTCGTTCCTATACACCACAACGCCATTCCCGTACGCCGTTACGTCGTTCTCATACACCTGTACGTCGTTCCTGTACGCCACAACGCCGTTCTCGTACGTTGTTCCCGTATGCCACAACGCCATTCCCGTTCTCATTTTTCGCCACGTCGTTCTCTTACACCTCCATATCGAGGTCGTCAAAATCGGCATTCCTGATCACCATCTCGATGTCATCCTCTTGATCATTTGTTGCTGTTTCTCATCGAGGCCCCCGACGAGTTTTCACCTGAGCGTACGTCTTCTACTCGGGATTCTTCGTCTTCAACTGTCAAATCTGTAGATGCGTCTTCGTTATCATTTGAAGACAAGATGGCGGCTCTGTTGGTTCTCGTTCCTGAGATGCCTGAGCCTAATACTACTGCTATCTCTTCTTCTTCTCGTTCTGGTCATATTAAAGTGTGTGACAGCGGCTTCTTTTGCCATTTCGTCCGCTCCGCCGGCGACAGCTTCTACTTGTCCAGCGTCTCCGGCTTGGGCATCCAGTTGTATCGTCTTCGATCATCAACTTGAGGACGACACCAAGTTTAAGAAACCTACCTTTTCGTTTTACCAACTCCATGATGGCATTTTTCCAGACAAACCTCCTATACGTGATCATGATTTGGATCAAGTGTTGAAGACTTCTAAATCGTCTTCCCTTAGCTTTTCCTCCAAGGTAGTGGATAATCTTCAGGAGATGTTGCTTGCCATTCAGCGTATTACATCGTACACTGACTGGTTTCTGTTCGCCACAACTCGTCTTGCATTCGATCCTGCCATCCGTCAGTCTAATGGATCGGCTCTTCTGTCTCCTGGTCACCTTACCTACCTACGGGGTTTTCTTGATATATGCTGGTGCTGGTGTTGGCGTCTCTACGTCCACATCTGATTTGGTGGCAGTCCCGTCACAATGTCATGCGGGGAGTTCCCTTCCAACTTCCGACTCCAGATTACCATCTCTACACCGATGCTTCCGAGACAGGTTGGGGAGCCCATCTAGACGACCTAGAGGTGTCCGGCAGATGGTCGATGTCGGATGCCAGACTTCATATCATCCTTCTGGAGATGAAGGCTGTCATCCTAGCAGTTCAGCATTGGAGTTGTCTTCTCGTGAATTCGTCCCTTCTCATCGCAACGGACAACTCTATTGTCATTGCTCACATCAACAAGATGGGTACCACCCGATCCTACTCAACATTTCGTCTGGTGTAGGATCTCTTCGACAGGGGTCTAATACATCACTGCCATCCAACTGCTCCCCATGTTCCGGGTCGGCTCAATGTCTTAGCGGATCTCCTTTCTTGTCCCGACACCATTCTTCAAACCGAATGGCCTGTTTGTGACGAGGAACAATGCACAGCTCTCCCTCTTCGTCAGCCCGATTCTGGACCCTCCAGCCTTCGCCATCGATGCTCTATCGAACAGCTGGGACAACTTCCTTGCATACGCCTTCCCTCCCATTGCCCTGCTTCAGGAAGTTCTACAAAAGATCGCTCAGCACGACTGCATCATCCTGCTCGTTGTTCCGTAGTGGCCTCGTCGTCCGTGGTTTCCGGCTCTGGCGCCTCTCCTCACCGCCCCACCATGCCGCCTACCAGTTTGGCCCAGCCTGTTGCGTCAATCTCACGGGATAATCCATCACAAACACCGGTGGCTCAACTTACACGTCTGCAGACTATCCAGGGTGCACTCACAGACCAAGGTTTTTCAGCAGAAGTTGCAGAGACAATGGTTTCAGCCAATCGATCTTCCACATCAAAGCTATCAATCTAAATGGACTTACTTCGACTCCTGGTGCCGAGAGCGAGGCATCGATCCCGACTCTTCCCTTAGTAGCGGACTTTCTCCTTCACCTACCCCGAGATAGGAAGTTTCAAATCAGCACCATTGAGGGGTACCGGTCAGCTTTAGCTAGGGTTTTACGTCTTTAAACCGGCATCAACATTAGCCTGAATGACAACATCTCTGCTCTCCTACATGCCTTCGCCTTACAGTCTCGCCGTAGTCGTCAACTGTTACCGAAGTGGGATATTGGTGTGGTTCTTAGTGCTCTTCCTCGTCCACTTTTTACCCCTCAGCCCATAGGGCTGTAGGGTCTTGTCGTTGCCATGTACGTACGTACGTCCGTCCGTCCGTCCGTCCGTCCGTCAACATTTTCTTGTCCGCTGAATATCTGCAGATCTATGAAGGCGGGCCTGACCAAACTTTGGTGAGAGCTTCCTAAATGTTGACTGAAGAAATGATTAGATTTTCAGATGGCTATGATGATTTCGTAATTTTTAATTATTTTTTTTATTATTTATTGATGGCTCAGCTTTTGCAATGTTATCTATGCCCATCAACATGTTCTTGTCCGCTGAATATCTGCAGATCTATCAAGTCAGGCCTGACCAAACTTTGGTGAGAGCTTCCTGAATGTTGACTGATGAAGTGATTAGATTTTCAGATGGCTATGATGATTTCATGAATTTTAATTATTTCTTTTATTTTGTTTATTGATGGCTTGGCTTTTTGCACTGTTATCTATGCCCATTGGGAACCTTTGGTTGCATGTTTCATTTTGACTTTTGAAGGTTCCCTGATACAAGAAAGCCTGGGCCATTCAAGATTACCATTGGATGGAACTCCCCAATTCCCATATATTCTGAGAGCTTACATGATGCTACACTTGTTCAACCTATGCACTACCCTTGGGGGATTTCTCCACCCCTGGGGCACTAAATGTTAAAGTTTTGGACTTTTTCCTATTCACAGCTTCTCAGCCTGCAGTGTACATTGCTTTTTCACACACATGCTGAATCACCTAATTTTTTCCCCTTTTATAGTAATAACTAACAGGTTGGTGACATTATTTTATTTCCCAAGTACAAGAGAAAATAACCGGCGAGGGGGTCCCCGCAGTATCGAACCCCTGTTAGGTTTGAATTTCATGTCGCCTTAAATGAAGGACAACATTTTTCTTCAATTTGGTGCATCGATTTATCAGAAAGCTTTTGCACAAACCATATTTTATTTCAGAAGTATAATATGAAATAACTGGCAGGGGAATCCCTGCAGTATCGAACCCCTGTTAGTGTGAATTTCGCGTTGCCTTAAATGAAGGACAACATTTTTCTTCAATTTTGCTATTAAATCCTTCTACTCCACATCATATGATTTATCTTAAAGCTTTTGCACAAAACATATTTATTTCAGAAGTGTAGTTTGAATTTCGCGTCACCTTAAATGAAGGACAACATTTTTCTTCAATTTTGCTGTTAAATCATTCTATTTTACATCATATGATTTATCCTAAAACTTTTGCATCAACCATATTTGTGTCCACACATTTAACTGGTACAACATAATGCTTCAATTTTTGTCACCAAACATGTTACTGTACCTTGGAAATTATTTAAAACGAGTGATTAGGAGAGTGTCAATCAGTGTGTTTCTATGTCATTAAACTTCTCACACTTGTGCAATGCATAAATTGCCACTGATAAAGCTACACTTTCTTGCATGCTGTAATCCCAGCACACCACTCACATGAAAACGAAGTCTATTATATCTATCACTTTCATTTTTTGTTTCATTTGAGTTTTGGGTGCCCATACATTTTTCGGAATGCAGCCCTCATCCTACTTGACTAAAAAAAAAACAGGCTGAGGGGTCCACGCACCTTTTAGGTGCTTGCCTGCAATTCATGTTGACCTCTACAGTCAGCCTCTATTAAAGCTGTTTCCTACAAGACTGCTTTCCTGTCAGCCTTCGCTTTGGCTTCTAGAGTATCCGAGCTTCACGCCCTGGAGAGGAAGTCGATGACCTGGACGGCAGATTGGTCTCGCATCTCTTTTCGTCCCGTTCCAGAGTTCATCGCCAAGGTCCTTGTGCTCAACGTTTGTATTCTATCCCTGCATTAACAGACTTGGTTCGTGGCCTTGATGATGACATCCTGTTATGTCCAGTACGAGCAATACGTCACTACCTCACTCGTACCGACCCAGTTTGGGGTCTCGCCGACTGCTATTTCCTTCTCTTCAGTCAGCTGCAGTTCGTGACATCACCAAGAATATGGTGGCTTCTTGGTTGAAGAAGACCATTAAAGGAAAAGTTCGGGTTTGGTTGTCTTTGATACATATTATTACAACTCACCAAATTAAACCCAGAAGATATATTTTCACATTTAAAAAAAAAAATTTGAAGGAGTACCAATCATTTTAAAACCGCGAACTCGCAGAGATAGCGTGCCGCCATTGTATCGTATCCAGAAGGCGGATATGACGTAGGGGAAAGGCTTGGAACTCTTCTGTCTGTTCGGGTAATATACGTGAAGCACGGGGTCTTCAGTCGAAATTGAGTGAAATCATGTCAACGAGCGGCAGTTCCGACTCCAGCGGTGAAAGCGATGAGGAAGCTGTGTTTGGTCTTCAGGGCTACCAATTCGAGCCGAAACGCTCATACGGAGATCAGAGCTGCCGGGATAGCAGGCTACGAAATGAAGGCAGAAGCCCGCGTGGAAAATTTAGTACATCATGTACTCCATGTATGGTGTCGGTGCACACGCTGCTCTCATCGACCGCTTACGGGAGAGATCGAGTATCTTCGCTGTTGGGAGAGCGAACAAAGCCGCGCTCTGGCAACTAGAAATGAACATGGTATGAACTATTTAGTATTTGAAGTAATTCTTGCCAATGTTTACACCGTCAAACTTGCACCTTTACACACGCAGCTTCGTGCTGTCAACATATGTTCTGCCTTCCGCTTACGTCACACTGTTTTACATAGTTTTACTCCTATTGGCTAAAATAAGTCATGTGACAATACAATGGCGCTTTCCTGGAGTTCAGTAAATTTGACGGTATCACAGCATTTGGTTAACTATTTCTGTGTTAAAATAAATTCCAAAAATTAAAAAAAAATACAGTTGAATACCATTTGACTAGCTCTTTCAGTTGAAATATAGCTTTACCATACCCGAACCTTTCCTTTAAGTGGACATATCAACTCGCCTTTGACGCTCCCCCACTTCTGGCCTCTGCTTCTTCCCATGAGATTTGTGCCATCGCTACATCATGGCCTTTATGGAAGAACTTCTCCTTGGATGACATTGTCCAATCCTGTGCTTGGAGTGCCAATTCGACTTTTACTGACTTCTATCTGAGAGATATGTCAGTACAATCAGATAGAGTGACCACGCTAGGGCCGCTGGTGGCTGCCCAGCATGTGGTCCGGTAGTTTTTTCCAAACAATGAAGGGGGGGGGGGGGGTAGCACCGATCGTCGCAGCAAGTCAGCCAGCCAACTTACATGATCGCCGCAGCAAGTCAGCCAGCAGCCAACTTACAAGACGGCTTTCAAGACCTGACACATCGGTGAGTATTATTTTAGGTATATTCGTGTCAGTGCCAAGGCACTACAGAGAGTTGGCGTAAGACGGAGATTACAGTGGTATAAGATGGTCACCTAGTATTCGAAAGTCGCCTGGTATGTACATGACCCTTCTTTCCGTTTTACTAGCTTACCCAATGAGTACCCACAGCGTCACTGACCCGGGTTCCCTCACCAGTAATATTGTGTGCCACATCCATGATCATCTCAGCGGTTACTCTGCATGAATTCAGGAACTACAACAAGGCCGAGGTCCCTACCTCCATCTGTTGGTAGTGTGGCATAGCAATAGCAGGTGTAGATTTGAGTAATAAATATGAAACATTTATAAACAATGTTAGTATTCATTATCAAATCAAACCTGCTATTGCTTTGATTGCCCAGCCCATCCTCCCCTCACTCTACGGCCTTGCACAAGACACACCTACAGGCTGCAGTATTCATGTGGGCACATGCGCAGAGTAACACGACTGAGCTCCCTAAGGGGAGGTAACTTTTATTCTGCAATTGAATCTCTTAAGGAGGATATAGGCATAGCAATAGCAGGTTTGATTTGATAATAAATACTAACATTGTTTATAAATGTTTAATTTTTATTCAAGTTAGCTGTGACAAGAAGCATGGAATGTTAATCTCCGTCCATCAGACGATGTAGTCTGACCTCAATTAGTATATTTTGCAAATTATATAAACAAAACATCATTCAGTTTAATACTACAAAAGTTGAACTTCTCCACTAAAACACAATTTAATGCATAACCTTCCGACCCTCTTACTGGGGTCTTCATCAAGTGAACAGAAATTAATTTGAGATAATTGATGATGTTCACTTGATAAAGGCCATAGCACGAGGGTCGAAAGCTTCTGCATCAAATTGCTGTTACCTAGTGAAATACAGTTGTTTGTAATATTATTGAATCTTTGAGTCTAAAACGCTATATCAATGACCTTGTTTCATGGAATGTATTTCTTCAATCTTAATAAATTAATATCCTATCAATGCTCCCCAATCGTATATGTCGCTATGTAGGATCTTACTGATTTCAATTGAATTTTGTGTTCGGAGCGCCCAGCTCATGAATATTTAATAGTCTTATGACATCACGACCGCATTTTAACTACTTTACTTGAGTCCGGCAGGGGGGATAGGTTCATGGACTCTGCGTTAACTCAAGGTTACGCCAAGGACGAGTCCATAATTCTACCCCGCATTATGGCGCCAACCTGGCGGGAGGGCGGCAACATCAGAAGATTCCCCTACAGCTTGGCGTGTGCTTCGGCTGAGCCAACCAGAAAGCATTTGTCATTACGTTCCCTTCAAAGCACTATGAAAACCTCTCGGGATTGGTCAACACGCGCGTTACTGCAAGCCGGTTAGATCCTGCAAGCGACATATCCAAATGGGGAAGCAGTTAGGATTTAATTTTAATTAGATTGGTATTTCTTATGTAATACTTAGCATGCTTATGCCAGCCTTTACACCAAAAAAAAATGATACAAGAAATTTGACCTCTCACTCCACTGTCCTGGAGGGTAGGTGATAAACAAATGATTATTTTTGATAAGTTTAATTATAAGGTGTCTAATAGTATAGTGTGCCAATCTGAATGTACAGTTACTTATGTTATTATATATTCTCATTCATATTCAGGTGAAGAATTGGGAACTTTTTCTTTTACACCAATTTGATCTACACAGCTTTGATTGAGCCTTTGGTTGAGAATTACCACCCATTTTCTTGTCTTGCAACACCACAGTTTATTTGATTGCTATGGCTCACCAAAGTGTATGTGTGGAAGTAAATACGTATCATATAGACATCAATCACTTACTTTTATTTCATTAATTTATATTGTCTATTCCATCCAACCCACCTCTCTGCTGTCACTGAGCATGGACGAAATATAGTGTCATGTGTTAACTTGAATTTAATTCTATTTTAAAAAGTCAAGTTTAAATATAATATCCTGCATTTATACTTTTGTCTATTGTAGAAAAGCAATACAGCTAAACTGAAGGCAAAGATGGGGAGCTCAAAATTTGGCAGCAAAGCCACACTTCCAAGACCTGGTGGTGGCCCTTTGATGGGCTCATCACTGATGGTGCCTTCATTGGCTCCACCAAGACCTATGCCCAAGGTTAATGGTTCTATTGAAATGACCCAATTGGGCAACACAACACAAATGGGCGGCGGTGGAGCTGTCAAACACAGCCAGGTGGCACCACTACATATACCCGGCCAGTCCGTTGATGCCAATGTTGATGTCAAAGTTGAGGTATAGAGAACCATTTAGATTCCTCCTTTCCCTTCATTGAATTTCTCACAAACAGGAAATCATTATCTAACTTCTTCAACTATGGTGATGTTAAGGAACAAAGCGGAGATTAACTGTTCAGTGCATTTGCCATGCATCAAGCTAGAACTGATTGCTTGTTATGTTTCCTGCATTTGTTTATCAATTGAAATAATTTATTCAACCAGTAATCCCTACTCGGTTAAATATCATGATTATTTTTCGAGAAAACAAAACTGCGTGCGAGAGAAGTTTTATTTGAACAGAACACGAAAAGCACCAATGACATGCATTTGGAGAAATTTTCAAAGGTGCTTCTTTACTGCACATGTCTACGGTCGAAAGTGGCATACTTTAGGAGTTTCAGCTATCATCTCCAATTCAGGAATAATTATGGAATTTACCATACTTCAGCATAGCAGGTTAACTGATTGTTTGTTTATCTTACCAGGATAATGATGATGCAGAGTTAGAAGAGCTGGCTCATTTGTTAATGTCGGACGATACTGATGACTTAGAGTACAAGGATGACGGTTATATAGAATTGGTGCTTCGTCTCTTGGGACAGATGTGTGATGGACAAAATGAGGAAATACAGGTAATTTGCATGCTGTTTGGTTCAGTGACTAAAGTCTCTAGAGTTTAACCTGAACGCTGAGAGATCCTAGAATCTGGGTTTTGACGCTGTATCAAGCCAGTGTTTGTATAGTCTGCCTTTCTGACATCCTTCACATCATTCAATACTTTCGAACCACCTTTCAGCCCTCCTCTTTTCAGAGGGCATTGCAGTAAACCCTGTGAATACCGACACCTGTGTAAACCGATCAACCAATATTATCCATGGCCCGAATACTTAAATTTAAAGCAGAACTCTGTCACACGGACACTATATTCAATCTGATCCCAATCATGGTCGGTTTATGGAGGTTTCACTGTAACATCATTTTGCACAATTCTGTTTGCCTGTGATCCCCAGGAGAGGGTTCCATATGTATCGTTCAGGTGTAACTACTTGTATGCATGTGAAAAACTTGATTGTAGAGCTTCTGGGGTTGTGTATCTGAATACAGCCCTACAGGTGGAGGTGTGGAGCTGATAAGTGGAAACTGATCGGGTGCCTGTGTGAGAAGGGGGTGGTGGAATGGGGAATGTTACAGAGTTCAGTCTTCTGGTTTATTTATAGTACTTTTCTATTATATAACTTCACCAGGATTATATTCGTGAGCAGCCTGACAACATCAAGAGTGTTAATCTCGTGGCAGAAACATCCAAGTTCTTGAGCATTGTCTACTCAAACATCAGCAAAAACTCCATACATCTGGTCACCGAGCTCTTCAGCACTCTCAATGAGTTTGCTTCGGTAAGTCTGATTGCTCGATAAGTCTGATTGCTCGGTAAGTCTGATTGCTCAGTAAGTCTTATTGCTTCAGTAAGTTTGATTGCTTCATTATATCTGATTGCATCAGGACGTCCGATTGCTTCGGTAAGTCTGATTGCTGATAGCTTCAGTAAGTCTGATTGCTTCGGTTTGTCTGATTGAAAAAGAACACTGCTGATTTTGTACCATTTTGCAACAGTTACTTTCACCTTGTGTTATCTGCAGTTTTGTTCCATGAAAGGCTCTCAACAAGAAATGCAGACTGACAGTTGATGAAATATAAATTGAAAACTGCTTCGGTGGGGCACCGCTATAAAATGGTGGCAATCAGACCACCCTGTTGCATGTAGGCACACCATGTGCAAAATTGTTAAATGTTGAGTTCTATTCACTCACTCGCCAACATGGTCACTCTATCTAGCTACATGTAAAGAGATGATTACAGTTTCTCAATGTTCTGTTTTTTAGGGTAACTCTAAGAACCAGGCCAATGTGTTTGATAACAAAGTCTGTGACTATATCAACCATATACTGAGATCCACCCAGTTTAAAGGATGCAGTAAGAAGGAGGTAAGATATAACACCTTCTCGCATATGTATCCACACTTCACTCATAACTCGCTCATTGGCTGCATATGTTTTTCCTTTCATTTTCAGCCAATGGAATTAACCATTTTTTATTACCCCTCGGCCAAAATTTGGCCGAAGGGTATTGTCGTCGTCATGTACGTCCGTCCGTCCGCCCGTCCGTCCGTCTGTCCGTCTGTCCGTCACACCTTTCTCGTTACCAAGATATCTTTAGAACGACTTACCCTAGGCACACCAAACTTGCAGTACACATCCGTATGCTCTCGACCCAGAACCCTATTGAATCTGGACCTGATTGGTTTGAAACTTTGGCGGCCATCTTTAATTTATGCGAAACCGTCACAGGTTTCTTGTTACCAAGATATCTTTAGAACGACGTACCCTAGGCACACCAAACTTGCACTGCACATTCATATGCTCATGACCCAGAACCCTATTGAATCTGGACCTGATTGGTTGGAAACTTTGGCGGCCATATTTAATTTATACGAAATCATTAATCTTGTGTATCTTAGGTACCATTTCTCTGTTCAGTGTGAAACTTGGTATAGATCATCGATGCATCAAGAAACTTCAACGGAATGACCAAACCAGTTTCCCTGATTCGGTGAAAACCTTAGCGGCCATCTTTAATTTATGCAAAATCTTTAATGATATATATCTCTGATACCATTCAAGTGTTCTATACGAAACTTGGTATACAGCATCGATGTATCAAGAGACCTGCAATGTATAACCACACCAGTTCCTCTGAGTGGCGGGAAGGATGGGCCGCCATCTTTAATGTATGCGAATTTATTAATGATCTCTATCTCTGATACTGTTCGAGTGCTCGATGTAAAATTTGGTATATATCATCGATGCATCAATAGACTTACGATAAATGACAGTTCTGGCGTTTCTGATTGGGCGGAAACCTTGGTGGCCATCTT
>JAVTVY010009658.1:0-46331 GCA_036873755.1 Hanleya hanleyi
ATGTCCACTTTCGCTACTACTCGTACCGATGACGCCACCGATGACGTCACAGATGACGCGAACATCCCTCAAATCGGAATGTACACCCCGAGAACTACAAGATGACACCTTCCAGGACGCATTCGAACCGTGAAGAGCCCATCTCGATCCCAAATACCTTCATGTACTGCCCGAAAATGTCCACTTTCGCTACTACTCGTACCGATGACGTCACCGATGACGTCACAGATGACGCGGACACCCCTCAAATCGGAATGTACACCCCGAGAACTACAAGATGACACCTTCCAGGACGCATTCGAACCGTGAAGAGCCCATCGCGACCCCAAATACCTTCATGTACTGCCCGAAAATGTCCACTTTCGCTACTACTCGTACCGATGACGTCACCGATGACGCGAACATCCCTCAAATCGGAATGTACACCCCGAGAACTACAAGATGACACCTTCGAGGACGCATTCGATCCGTGAATAGCCCATCTCGATCCCAAATACCTTCATGTACTGCCCGAAAATGTCCACTTTCGCTACTACTCGTACCGATGACGTCACCGATGACGTCACAGATGACGCGAACATCCCTCAAATCGGAATGTACACCCCGAGAACTACAAGATGACACCTTCCAGGACGCATTCGAACCGTGAATAGCCCATCTCGACCCCAAATACCTTCATGTACTGCCCGAAAATGGCCACTTTCGCTACTACTCGTACCGATGACGTCACCGATGACGTCACAGATGACGCGAACATCCCTCAAATCGGAATGTACACCCCGAGAACTACAAGATGACACCTTCCAGGACGCATTCGAACCGTGATTAGCCCATCTCCACCCCAAATAACTTCCTTCACTGCCCCAAAATGGCCACTTTACTACAACCAACTGCGCATGCGCAGATTAACGCCACATGCATTCAAAAACACACCATTCTGACTCTACCCCACACAAGCTTCACTTTGACACCTCACACGACCCATTCGAACCGTGATTAGCTCATCTCTAACCCAAACACACCCCTACATAGCACCCAAAATGCCTGTTTTCTATACTACGGCCAGACTGCGCATGCGCAGACTATTGAACACGGACGAACCATTAGTGTAGTCAAGTGCTCCTCCACGAGAGCTTCAAAATAAGACCTCACTCGACCCCATTGGACCATTAGGGACTCACCTAGACTCCAACATGTCCACCCCGTATGGCCCTATACACCCATAGCCATGCAGTATAGGCCTATGGGCCTACCCAGGCCTCGGTGACTTTTTTCAAAAATTTCACCGATTCGCTCCGCAACACTTCCTATCGTGTTCTAAATGACGAGACGAGTAAAACGAGACCCCACAACCCTACCGCAAATGTATAGAAGTGGGTTTCCCAGTAGGATAAACATTGAACCTATACCCCAGTATGGGTCTATATGGGGCTCGGTGACTTTTTTCAAAAATTTCACCGATTCGCACGGGGACACTTCCTATCATGTTCTAAATGACGAGACGAGTAAAACGAGACCCCACAACCCTACCGCAAATGTATAGAAGTACGTTTCCCAGGGGGACAAACATTGATCCTATACCCTCAGTATGGGACTATATGGGGTTCGGTGACTTTTTTCAAAAATTTCACCGATTCGCACGGGGACACTTCCTATCATGTTCTAAATGACGAGACGAGTAAAAACGAGACCCCACAACCCTACCGCAAATGTATAGAAGTACGTTTCCCAGGATGGTCCTATACCTCCCATACCCCATATAGGCATTTTCCCGTAATTTAGGATAAAGTCCGTATTCCGTATTTTTTCAGGAAAATTTTTACATACACCCACCCTGGAACTAGGGGGAGATAACTCTATTGATAGACAAGCCCCGTTAAGCCCGTCGACCTATATACCCCTCATACCCCATATAGGCATTTTCCCAGGTTTTTTGATAAAGTCCGTTTTCCGTTTTGTTTTTTTTCAGGAAAAATTTTACATGCACCCACCCCATTGCCTGAACGCCTCTTCACCTAGGCTTCACTTTGATACCTCACTCGACCCCATTGGACCATTAGTAGCTCCCCTAGCTCCAACACGGCTATTTGCATACCCTTGGACCACCGCGCATGCGCAGAATGCCGCTATTTCAACCCCACACCCAGTCCATTAGATGCCTCTTCATGAATGCTTCACATTGATACCTCACTCGACCCCATCGGTCCACTAGGGGCTCCCCTAGCTCCAAAAAAGGCTATTTTCATACCCTTCGGCCACCGCGCATGCGCAGAAGGCCGATATTTCAACCCCACACCCAACCCATTAGATGCCCCTTCATGAATGCTTCACATTGATACCTCACTCGACCCCATCGGTCCACTAGGGGCTCCCCTAGCTCCAAAAAGCTATTTTCATACCCTTCGGCCACCGCGCATGCGCAGAAGGCCGCTATTTCAACCCCACACCCAGTCCATTAGATGCCCCTTCATGAATGCTTCACATTGATACCTCACTCGACCCCATCGGTCCACTAGGGGCTCCCCTAGCTCCAAAAAGGCTATTTTCATACCCTTCGGCCACCGCGCATGCGCAGAAGGCCGATATGTCAACCCCACACACAACCCATTAGATGCCCCTTCATGAATGCTTCACATTGATACCTCACTCGACCCCATCGGTCCACTAGGGGCTCCCCTAGCTCCAAAAAGGCTATTTTCATACCCTTCGGCCACCGCGCATGCGCAGAAGGCCGATATGTCAACCCCACACCCAGTCCATTAGATGCCCCTTCATGAATGCTTCACTTTGATACCTCACTCGACCCCATCGGTCCAATAGGGGCTCCCCTAGCTCCAAAAAGGCTATTTTCATACCCTTCGGCCACCGCGCATGCGCAGAAGGCCGATATTTCAACCCCACACCCAGCCCATCAAATGCCCCTTCACGAATGCTTCACTTTGATACCTCACTCGACCCCATCGGTCCACTAGCGGTCCCTACAGATTGCCGAACACTTCCACGAAAACCCACGGGTTTGGGACTACTTTCGGTCCGCGGAGGCAGACCGCATCACCGCCAGACCGCATCACCGCGAAGACATACATGTCCCCAAGGTCACGCCCCATTCACCCCAACCGGAAGTGACGTCATACCTGCGCCCCATTCACCTGCGCACAACGCCCCAATACCGCCACAAATCCTCCCCATTTTTTTTTCTGCGCATGCGCAGTGAGGCGCTAAATCGTCAATTTACCCTTTGTATACTACTTAGGGGTATTGTCGTCATCATGTACGGCTGTCCGTCCGTCCGTACGTCCGTCCGTCCGTTACCGCGATATCTACAGAACCGTTTCATGCATGGCAACCAAACTTGTTACATCTATTTATCTTCACGTAAATCAGAAGCCTATCGAAAATGAGTCATCTCGGACAATATTTTGCAGAGTTATGCCCCTTTTTACAAATAAAAATCCATTTATGATTTATTGTGATTTCAGAACCGTTCCATATACAACATCCTAACGTGATACAGTTGTTTCTCTTGACCTGAACTAGATGCCTATCGAAAATGAGTCTTGTCAGAAAGTATTTTGCAGAGTTATGCCCCTTGTCTAATAAAATCCACTAATTCCTACTGTCACCAACAACAGACATGAGAACAACAATTGACCACATCTATACAAACATTCCAAACGTGCAGTGTGGTGTTTCAGAGACCCATTACTCCTTTCACAAGGCTGTCTGGGTCGCATTCAATTAAATATCTCCCACAAAAGGTGCGTAAACAGTTCGTTCATTGAAGTTATTGATCTTTTTCCATTAAAATTCCATTAACAGTTATTCATCCCTCCCAAGAAATGGACTGCTAACCATTCCCCCACCTGATTGATCTTATTCTACTAATATGATTCACTCATCTTGTTCCACTAACAAGTTTTTTTTATCAGTAATTATAATAAACAAAATTTATTCACAACATGATTTGTAGTTTTACTTTTTTGTTTTGCTAACAACCTAACCTAACAACACTTTTTAGTTGCCACACATCATTTTATATTCCCACCGCTTAAATGTTTCCCCAAATTTGGCTCTCTTCTAATGATTTCCATTTCAGCAATTTTAGTTGTGTTTACCAAGATATGACAAACGTATATCTATAGTGTATGTATTTATTCCAGAAACAAATTAATTTAAGGGGAGGAAAACTTTTTTTTTGTTCAAAGAAAGTACACTTACAATACCAGGGGTAAATATATCTTCCCACAAGCCAATCAATTGGTAGAGACACCCTTACATTATAATAGCTGGGGTTCAGAGCCGAGGGGTTTCGATAGCGCAGCTTCATGTTTGGAACTCCTAAAGTTTGTTATTATTCAGAGCATCCCATAAAGATTGAAACAGCCGTCTCACATAAGTACAGATAGAGGGTCTGAAATCGCTATATGGGATTCCAACAGGATCAACCGCATCATCTAGGGCTGCCATAGCCACCCTATCAGCCTCAGTATTACCTATGATGCCAACGTGACTAGGCAACCAACAAAACCAATATCAATCTGTTGATCAAATCTAGTCATGTAGTTGTAGAATACTCAAGATAGTGGGATGAGTCGAAGTTCCACTTTTAATCGCTTGGAGGCATGACAGTGAATCTGAGAATATGATATATTTTTTCCTTTTACTGGACCCAGTACCTTCTAAAGCCAACAATATGGCTTTTGCTTCTGCAGTGAATATCGAACTTTCACCTTGTAGTCGACAGGTTTTAGTTTTGGAACTAAAGATAGTAGCACATGCCACTCTCTCGCCATCTTTAGAACTATCTGTATAAATAGCCTTATGCGATCTGTATTTCTCTCTCAGTAGACCAAATTTGTGTGTATACAAGAGCTGGCTTTTTATATTTCGTTAGAGAAATATCAACTTCTGGTTGAGCTAACTGCCATGACAGGCACGGCGGAGCCGGGGGGGCTACGGGGGCTGAAGCCCCCCCAATAATTTGGCCAACTTTTCTAAAATTCATATACACGCAAAAATACTTCAATGAATACGTATTTTCTAAATGAATAGTAAAATGAATTGTCTGCGTAGCATATCTATCGCATAACTAAAACTATTTACAACTGTCCAGCATTAGTGGGCCAGCCAAAGCTCTAGAAATTTTTTTACCGGCATTGTTTAGTAATTTTTAGGTTCACAAAAGGTTAATAGTGTTATACCATATAAAAGATGGTAGAGATAAATGATTAAATACTCACACCATGTACCGTATGCCACTATATAATTACTAAGACGAAATGCCGCTAAAAACATATGACTCCTATATGTCCTGGACGTTTCGTGATATCAGCGAAGATAAAATACTTTTATTTGATTGTTCAGACTTGCATTCATCAAAATTAGAAAGAAAATGGACTAGAGCAGAAAATACCCTGCGTGTCCATGCCATGAGAATGTCCAAATCCTCGCCCAGAAGTTACCGAAACGCAATGCATATAATTACAAGTCCTTGGTAGTGAAGTGCCCAAATACACGCTGTCGGTTTTCTTTGTTCACAAACTCATTGGCAATTTCGATCAGGTTGATGGAGTCTGTGAGATTCTTGACGATGAATATTTAAAAAATGTTGGGAAAACAGGCAACACAAATAGAGTTTACACGGGCGAGGATTTCTTGTTTTATTTCTCCGAAATACACTAGAACGCCTCTCCGGCCATCTAAGACCCCTGGAGCTTCCGGGGCCTAGGCGGCCCCTGGACCCTCGCCTAATTGTGCTGTGATAGTAGCCCCCCCAATCATGAATTGCTTCCGCCGTGCCTGCATGATGGAATTGGTAAGAGCTTGTTAGGTAAAATTTGACCAAGCTTAAAAGAGTACTTACCTTTTTTTTTGAGTGCGAGTATATTTATAAACAATCGTATTACAAACCTTATTATATAAAATTGATGTTGATAGAATGCGAAATAAAAGAAACATTGAATATTTTGTTGCTCATCACGGCGTGCGCTGGGGCCGCCAATTACACCACTGCGTGACGTTTTTAGATGAGCGGAAGTGAGTGTATACTGGTCTAAAAACGTCAAAACGTCATGCAGATTTAAGGTTGATCGTGTTGATGTCGATAATTCGCACGAGAAGGAACCCAGTAAATCCATGCACTGACGTTCTAGTTGACGTTCTAGTTGATTTCAGTAGCTCAAGTGTGACCATAAAAATGTTTACAAACTCAAAAGCATCGTCGTTCAACTCAAATCACTGCACAATTGCAGAGGACGCTCTTTTAGTTTAACGCTCAGCTTCAAATTTTGTCCAAATTGAATCGGGCAAGTCTCAGTTGAAAATCTTGGGAAAGAAATTGTTCAGTTTGCGGAGAAAACCTAAACCCCTTTCCTTTTAGGAATTACCCCAGTGGGATTTCCTGAGTCAGTTTTTTCCTCGAATTAAAACTCGCACCAAGAGTAATTCAAATGTCGGGGAACGTCCCTGGATAAAGCGTTAGCCGTGACCTTGTCCTGAATGCTGAAGTCATCAGTCACGTCATCCCTCAGGCAACATGGCGGCGCCCACATCGACCTCAAAGCGGAAACATGGCTTCACAAATTGTGATATAAATAATAGGTTATCGCCCTCAACGACAGTAAAATAGTTGGTTATATTTCTTTAAGAGTCTAACCTTTGTAATAGGAACTTATATAAAATAAAGTAAGTATTCCTTTAATACCAGCTGCTACAATGTGTGGTTTCATACGCATTCCAAGAGATGAAATAATGGAGGGTTTCTTCAAATAGAGATCCACGAACTGATGTTTGAAAACACAGTTATATGCAGGATTCGAGTGATTTGATCGCAATTTTGTGATATATTGCAGTGATAGTTTAATTCTTCGAAGTTCTAAAGGAAATTCATCTGCTTCGACATACAAGCTTTCTTTAGGGGATGTTCTGAACGCTCCAAGGCAAAGTATTAATCCTTGATGGAGAATAGGATCTAGCTTTGCCAAGTTTGACTTGCTTGCACCATTGTAAACAATAGAGCCATAATCAAGTTTGGAACGAACAAGTGATCGATATAAATGGAGAAGTGTTTGCTGATCTCTCCACTTATGGTTGGCAACTACCTTCAGCAAATCAAGAGCTTTCGTGCACTTAGCTTTCAAGCAATTTATATGCGATTTGAATGTTAGTCGGTGGTCAAACAACATTCCTAAGAATTTTACCTCTTTTACCACTTTGATCTCAGTTCCATCTAATGTTAGTACTGGATCTTTGTGCTGGAAATATTTCCTGCAGAATGTATACAATTTGTCTTAATTCTGGAGAATTTGAAGCCATTTTCTAAACAACATTTCTTAATTCAATTCAGACAAATTTGTAATGTTCTCTCAATATTGTGTATACTTTTTCCACTGCACGAAATGTTGAAATCGTCCACAAGGTGTGAACCATCAATTGATTTTTCAAAACTTCCGCCAAGCTGTTGATCCTAAGCAGAGTAGTAGACAAAATACTGCCCTGTGGGACATCAGGATCAGACATGGTTGGACCCAACCGAACTATGAAAATGGGTAAACGGCCCTTTAATCCCATAGTGTGAAGGCCTTTTAGAATCCCGTATTTCCATGTAGTATCATAGGATTTTTCTAAATCAAAAAAGTTTGTAACTACATGTTCATTCTTGGCGAAAGCATTCTTGACATAGGAATCTAATCTGACTAAATGGTCAATGGTACTTCTATTTTTACGGAAACCAGCTTGAATATCATTAAGTTTCTTTTCAGTTTCTAGGTACCAAACAAGGCGATTATTTATCATGCGTTCCATTGTTTTACAAACACAGCTAGTCAGTGAAATCGGACGATAATTACCAGGGTCTGTATGGCTACGGCAAGGCTTTGATACTGGTATAACGATGGCATCATGCCATGACGGTGGAAAGTCTTCTCTTGACCAAAGTCGGCCAGGCTTTGATACTGGTATAACGATGGCATTATGCCCTGATGGTGGAAAGTCTTCTCTTGACCAAAGTCTGTTGAATCTTCGTAATAGAATTCCTAGAGAAGATTCGGGTAGATTTTTCACAAGTTGATAATGGAAATTATCAGGGCCTGCAGCAGAGCCGTTAGCTTTCGAGAGAGAAGCATGAAGTTCCTCAATTGTAAACATAGCGTTACAGCCTTCATGGTTATCGGAGTGGAATTTAATTTCATATTTCTCTTCTCTTTTCTGGAAAATTTGAAATTTAGGTACATAATTATCTGACGAAGAGTTTGGGAAATTGTTTCGCCTAGATTATTTGCAATCTCTACACCTGATTTCCATCGTTGAGATGATGAACACTAGACTTTTATTCTTTGGATCATATTCCAAACTTTTGTTATAGGAGTATGTGTATTGATCTTAGAAACATAATTTTCCCAAGAATCACGTTTGTTCTGTTTCATGGTCCTACGACGGGTGTTGATTGAGTATATCCTCGTGTTAAGCATAATGTGTGCTATCAGTATCAGGCTCTGAAATAAACCACTAAGGACATTTGATCATCGTTGGTTTATAAGCTTTGTAAATATTTTAAATTCACTTGACTTGTTTTTGGTTTTTTGTTAATGACTCGTGAAATTCTAAGTTTAATTTCATTGTAGGTTATGTTTGTCTGAACACAAACTGACTGATTTAACTAAAGAAATGTGCCGATTTATATATAAGTTTGTGTAAAGCGTAATTAATTGGTATAATTTGGTAAGATTCTGTGCAGTTTTGCTTTCTGTAGCAATTTTTCCTTTGAAATGACTGAAATGTGACAAAATCGTTTTAATTAGATTTGTATGGCATTGAGATTGCAATTTGTTGATATTTTGGATACGAGACCATATAAGATCGTACAGGTGCACGTTACAAATTTAACTGAAATTTCTTTATTTGCACACACCTATGTTTATAGTGTGACTTTTTAGAAACGTTATCATTCGAGAATGTTGAATTGTTCCCCAGTAGCTCTCCGTATCCAGTTGAATTGATCTGCATATATTCTGCAGATATACTGGACATCTATCCCCTGTAAGAAAAACTTTGGAATTAATTTTAAGCTAAATATAACGTATTTTATTGAAATTTGGAAACGACCCCCTGCAAAAGCATAACAATTTGTTTAAATGATCATTTTTATAAATAAGCATGGTCTCTGTTTAATTGTGCTTAAATCTACACTACGGGAAAGCAAATCGACCTACAATTAACAATTCTAGAGAAATTTCGGTACCCCTACCCCCTCTCCATAAATCGTGACATTTTCTTCAGAGGCACCTTTTTAAACGCCTATATCTCAGCTCTGACCGTGATACAAGATGGCAAACATGGTTTTCCTGGTACTAGAAGGGCATATCTTTCATAAAAACATACCAAACCTTTACTCACAGGGGGGTGCAGCAAAAATCTTATTTTGACATTTGGCTACTAGACTACATCTTCAGTTTGGACTTTAAAGTGCAAAAGTGACGTGAAATGAAAGACAGCGAACCCCTAACGCACACGATCCCTTATTTTCTTATAATTCGTGAATAGAATTGCACACAAACAGCTCCAGGGGTCTTAGATGGCCGGAGAGGCGTTCTAGCGTATTTCCGAGCAATAAAACAAGAAATCCTGGCCCGTGCAAACTATATTTGTGTTGCCTGTTTTTCCAAAAAATTTTAACTATCCATCGTCAAGAATCTCACAGTGTCCATCAACCTGATCGAAATTACCAATGAGTTTGTGAACAATGAAAACCGACAGCGTATATTTGGGCACTTCACTACCAAGGACTTGTAATTATATGCATTGCGTTTCGGTAACTTTTTGACTGGGCGAGGATTTGTACATTCCCATAGCATGGACACGCAGGGTGTTTACTATTCTAGTCCATTTTCTTTCTAATTTTCATGAATGCAAGTCTGAACAATCAAATAACAGTATTTTATCTTCGCTGATATCACGAAACGTCCAGGACATAGGAGTCATGTGTTTTTAGCGGCAAAAAATTCTAGATCTTCTAGATCAGCCCACTAATGCTGGACAGTTGTAAATAGTTTTAGTTATGCGATAGATATGCGACGCAGACAATTCATTTTACTATTCATTTCAAAAATACGTCTTCATTGAAGAATTTTTGCGTTGACATCATATGAATTTTAGAAAAGTTGGCCAAATTATTGGGGGGGCTTCGGCCCCCGTAGCCCCCACGGCTCAAACGTGCCTGAAAAAATAATTGTTACACATACATAATTTCGTCTTAGGGCTTTTTTTTGCAGTTACTTCCTTAATTATTGTTCGCTGAACTTTTGGCAGTGATTATTTTTTTTTCAGTTTTCGAGTCGGTTTATATATTAATATAACTGATTATTGTTCGTAAATATCTGGGTCGTTCATGAAAATACTAATGGTAACCGTATGAGAATATGAATTTCCCATTAGACTGGCCTCGCCTGTCTGACAAAGAGTTGGGGAATACCTGAGCATTACGTCACAATTTACCGGCCGGCTCGGAGCGAGACAATAGAGCAACAGAGAGCGACTCTGAAGGGAAAAATATCCATCTAAAGCGAACACCTCCTTTTTTTCAACATCGATGTGTGCTTATAAATGTGAAACAAACGGGAAAATAGAACCACAAATCTGCATACATTATGTTCAGATTTATATCTGGGAAAACGCTTAGAACGCATCTCCGGCGATCTAAGACCCCGGAGGTCTGTTGGGTTGTGATAGTCGACTCCCTCCCCCATGAACTTTTGCTAAATCGCATATTCGCACCCCCCTTTAAAAAATCCTAGTGACGCCCCTGCCTTGATAGTTTTTATCGGAGACTTTTGGACAATTTTCACGACGCAGGAGACAGTATTATGGCCGCTGATCACGTAACTACTCAAGACAAGTTTAAGCCCCCGAGCACATGGACCCCTAAACAAGGCAGAAACATCCATCTTGATACTTTCATTTCAGCTATTCAAACAGAAGTTCAACAACATGTACCTCCTCAATATGTGAAGCAAAATTTATCTCTAGAAGAAAAACGGACACTTCGGTCTTTGAGCCGTGATGTTAAAGGTCAACCCAAACGATCTGAGGTCAAAAATATAAAAAAATAGTCCTTTCGATTCTGAAAATAATGATATTTTTTTCATAATTTTGTGCAGTCTGGTTGGCGAGATATTGCCGTTTGAAAGGTGAAAATCGCTCTCCTGTCAATTCCAGCTGTGACGTCACGGAGGGAAGCCGTCTTGTATTCTCTATGTTAAAGCCGTATACCACAGTCGTAAGTAGCTGCTGATTTCTGGAGATTTTCGGAGTATCGGGGCATCAATTGTTAAATATGCCGCGACGTTGTGTAGTGGGAGGTTGCAGTTTTACTACAGATGACGGTGTTAGTATTCATTTGTGGCCTAAAGACGAGAAAATCGCTGCAAATTGGACGAAATTTGTACACAACACGAGGGTGTGGAAAGAGGGCCCGAGCCAGTACTCGTATAATTTGCTGGGCACATTTTGACAGAAAGACATCATTCGAGGACCTCTACAGCGTAGCAGTTGAATTCGGGTACAAACCAAAACTAAAGAGAACAGCTATTCCAACTATCAAACCTAAGAACAATCAGAATGTGAAGGCAAAGAAATCGGACAAGGAGAATCTATCACGGGCATCGGCTGAACGAACCTAGCCTGCAAGCGAGGCCTCGGGCAGGGAGACGATATACATTCCCTGCTCGCTCTCGCGTCCCCGATGAACGCCCAGAATGCTATCCATGATGTGGCATTTGTTGCTTGAGCACCTACAGGTTAGACTGGATGAGTCTCTATTTCATATATACTATTTAATAATAATAAAATGATCTTTCATAAATATATATACGTTTGATAAGTTAATAAATAAAAAAATAAAAAGTCGTACAGTGATCGGGCATGCAAACCGGTCGCCTTTTAATGTTTTTTTTTTCTGAACACCAATTGGAGTGAATGGCTGTAGATACAGAAGTGATAATAATACTTTCATAATCCCTGGACATTTGAGATTGTGGGAATATTCGATTTCAATTTAATTGACGTAATTTGTCGAAAATTGAGCAAATGTGAATGCCGATCCATCACGTCGGTTCGACACCCACTCACCACGGCTTACTTTTCGCCATGAATGTCCAAAGTTTTTTTATCAAACTATATAATTCTGAAATTGGTATTTCATGGGGATTATGGGAAAACAAACAAAAATTAAATCGGACGTATATCAGTAGAGTTATCAACAGTTTACTGTCCATACTGCCGAATCCCGGAGTTTATCCCTTCGAAAAGGTCGCCTCGGTCAGTAACAACAACAACAACGCAGACGTGCTCGTTCTTTACATCACAGAATCGTTCTACATTCAATACAGTTTGAAATATATGGACATTTGGTCTTATAGATGACGATAATAAGGTTTCCAGTCAAGTTGCATACCAATCTGTATTCAACAAACGACCTCTCCGAATCCTGTCGTCGTCGAGTTCCACGTTGTCAGAATGGTTGTCACTGTCAGAATCGGAGCCGTACGGCTCAAATTGATAGGGCTGAATTCCGCCGTTGGTCTTCAAACAACTGTTAATTTGCCCGTCATCATCCTCCTCTATGTCTATTTCATCTTCTTGGCGACAAATATTTCCATCTAAGGAGCTGATATCGCTCGAATCGACATCTGAATCGGAGCTCTGACTGCACTCGCTTTCCATGTTATTCGCTGTTTTTTCTCAGGCAATTGCCCTGCGTGACGTCATCAACCCAGCTGTGAAAGTGTGAAAAGCCCACTTTGCTCCCATATTACGTGTGTTTCTGATCAGATAAGATTTTTTTCAATATTTTTTTTATACAAAGTGAAGTATGAACTATGATTTTTAAGGATTTTTAGACCAAAAAAAAATCCGTTTGGGTAGACCTTTAATGTGACCATCAAACCCGAAGATAAAGGCTCAGCTTTTGTTATACAACAATCCGACCGATATGTGCTTAAAGCAGAGGAAGAACTGAAAAATGCAAAATTTTACAAACTTGAAACTAGTGATCCTACCGATGAAAATGTCAAACGCATTACTACAGTTGTACAAAAAATGTTGTCAGAAGGTGATATTGACAAAAAAACGGCTGAATATCTTGTACCCGAGAATCCTCGGCTCTCCAGATTTTATACTTTGCCTAAAACACACAAACCTAACGTTGATGTAAAATGGAATGTACCCATTAGACCGGTTATTTCGGGAAATGGCTCAGTCATTGAACGATTGTCTGAATTTGCAGACTTTTACATCAATCCATCCACGAAACAGCTTAAATCGTACATACGGGACACATCTCACTTACTGGAGAAAATTAGTGACATTAACAACCAAGGTAATCTCCCTCCAGAAACAGCCATGTTTTCCATAGACGTAAAGGCTATGTACCCTAGTATGCCTCAGCATCTAGGTATTAAAGGTGTTAAGAGAGCCTTAGATGGGAGGTCAGGAGTTAATCTCCAACCCTCCACTGATAATCTAGTTGAGTGCGTTAAAATATGTTTGGAGGCCAACAGTTTTGAATTCAAATCAAACATTTATAGTCAAATTCACGGTACGTGTATCGGCCCTAAAATGTCTCCAGCGTATGCATGCCTCGGCAGGGGTGAAGTTGAAATAAGAATGGAGAAAGAATGTCCTGTGTTATCAAAAGTCTGGCTTAGATATATCGATGACGTATGGGGTTTATGGGAACATGGTAACCCAGCTTTCAAGAAATTCAAGGAGTTCCTTAATGGTTTATATCCAGGGGTACTTGAGTTTACCTATAAGTACAGAGATACCAGTCTTAATTTTTTAGACACGACCTTGTACCTAAAACATGGATCAATCAAAAGTGATTTATTCGTCAAACCAACTAATCAGCAAATGTATCTCCGGTATGATTCATACCACCCCCCGCATTGTAAAAACAGTATTCCTTTCAGCCAGGCTCTGCGTATTGAACGTATTTGCTCCTCACAGGCAGACGCAGATAGACATCTTACTGATTTGGAAACCAAGTTGATCGATAGAGGTTATCCACCGACTATAGTGAAAAAACAGATCTCTGAAGCGAAAAACAAAACCAGAGGCCAGGTAATCAATCATCGTGATTCACATCCAAAATCACGACAAGATTTCAAAGCGCCACTTGTGGTTACCAGAAATCCATTCCTTCCACCTTTAAGTAAAATTATTGAAAAACATCTATCAGTTTTGCACCTGTCGCCTAAATTTAAGAAACTTTTACCGAATGCGCCAAAAGTCGTTTTTCGGCAGCCACCCAGCCTCAAAAAAAAATTTTCACAGGTAAATTTTCTGTTATTAAGCTAAAACTTACCTCACTTCCACTCTTTGCATTTCTTGTTCTACATGAAATCCACAGTAAGAATTTGAATGACACAGTTCTCTCCCCTGCTAGTCACCTGACTGCCAATATTACCCATAATCCTCCTTGTTTCCACTGCGATACATGGTTAGGATGTATCACAGAGGGGAGGTGGGCGGGCATCACTGGAAGTGAGGTAAGTTTTAGCTTAATGACAGAAAATTTACCTGTGAATTTTTTTTGTTATTTGCGCTGAAAACTTACCTCACTTCCACTCTTTGCATAGAATGCCACCGTAAGGTAGGTGGGCAAACTGATACAATCCGTGGTTAGTGATAAATGCCACAAGTGACTAGTACAGAGTAGAAATCATCGATCTTCTACCCCAAAGAGGATCCATGAAAACATACAACAGCTATAACCTGTATGCCTATGGTACACAGGGAACCTCTGTTGCTACTCTGACTTCAAGGTTGAGTTGCAAAATACGCCCCCCCCCCTTTTTTTCGAAAGGGGCCGAGAGAAAAAATGCACTCACCAGCAAGCAGGGTTAAAACTGTACGCCCAGACTTTATCTTGTTATCTTGCTGGCCTCGGTCCCTCAGTCACCCGCTGTGCGGTCACAAGTGGGCCGATGGAATAGAGGTCGTCACATGCTAACGTCATGTCCCGGAGGTAGAAAGACGCAAATGTCGTGTTTGACCACCAGTAGCACACCCTCATAATGTCGGTCACTGATCTGTTAGTCCACAGAGGCCATGATGCCGCTAGTGCCCTAATCTCGTAACCCGAAACGTTTACAAGCGCGGCTTGTCTATCCGTAGCCGCGGAGTACGCTAGCCGAATCGTGCTTTTGAGCCAACTTGAGATAGTATTTTTGCTTATTTCTTGTTTGGCTTTGGGATGGAAAGGGATAAACAAACGCCTCCTTCCCGCTCTGATCTCCTCTGTACGATTCAGGTAACACGCAAGTGCACGAACCGGACACATCAACATGTCTGATTCAAGACCGGACGAAAGGAAATCAGATAAAGCTGGAATTGTGAACTCTCGAGATATGGAATCGTAGAGGGCTTGATTCTTGGCCACAAACTCAGAAACTGTTGTGAGAACTACATTGCTCCAGTCCCTAGAGTGTCTGACATTCCTTCTATCGAGCGCATGCAGCTCTGACACCCTAGCTGCCGAGGCAAGAGCCAACAAAAACGAAGTTTTGTATGATAACATTTTGATATCAATAGCCTCTATTGGCTCGAAAGGTGGCTTACCTAATTGCCGAAGTACTAAGGCTAAGTCCCACTTAGTCAATTTCAGAACAGCCCACTGACCAGATATCTTGTATGACTTGATTAGTGCAGATAAATTTGGATCAGTCGAGGGATTAATCCCAGTACCCAGAAGAATAGGTTGAGCAATGGCTGCCCTATACCCTTCGACCGTAGCGGGTACCAGGCCCCTATCCCGGAACAGGTGCAATAGGAACTCTGCTACTTCAGGGATAGTGGCGCAAGATGGATTTATATCCCTCTCTTGCCCACTTTGATTGGTATACAGCGGAAGAGGACGGTCGAATTGATTGTGCCATTCGGCGCCCAACTTCCATTGAAAATCCCGCCTGAGCGAAGTGCTTCTTGAGCACTTGCACACGTGGTAGTGGAACAGTCCTGGCTGGCGGTGGAATATCGACGTTCCGGGCTGGCGCAGTAGATTGTGCCATACCGGAAGCTGTCTTGGTACATCTACCAGAAGATCCAGTAAGTCCGGGAACCACGGCCTTGCTGGCCACCACGGAACAATCAGGTAAACGACACAAGTGTGCTCGTGGATCTTCTGGAGTACCTTCGCTAGGATAGCTGGAGGAGGGAACGCATATGCTACCATCCTTGACCAGTCCTGCGACAGATCCGGGACCGGCGACATGAACAGGGGCAATAGATTGTTGTGCCGAGTGGTGAACGGATCTATGTGTGGCATCTCCCAGACATGAGCTATTTGTTTTAGTATGGCTGGGTGAAGTTGCCACTCTGTGGGAATTATCTGATTCCGTCGTGAAAGCGAATCCGCTAAGACATTCAGAACTCCCGGGATGTGTCTGGCCAACACTGATATGTTGTTGTCCCAACACAAACCGAAAAAGATTTCTGCTTGGCATTGTAATTGCGGAGATCTCGTCCCCCCCTGCTTGTTGATGTAGGACACAACTGATGTGTTGTCCGTCGCAACTAGCAGGTTCTTGTCGGTCAATACGCTCACCCACGTGCGGATGGCATGTGTCACTGCCATAAACTCCAACACGTTTATATGGTACGAGCATTCCTCGATGGTCCATAACCCGGATATCGACCTGGACTTGAGGTGGGCTCCCCATCCTTCCATAGATGCGTCCGTGAACAGGTGATGTGACGGACGAAACGGAAGTAGGGACACACCCAGCATAACGTTGAGTGGATCCAGCCACCATTGGAGGCATTGTTTGACAAGTGGTGTTATAGGTATCCATGGATTCAACTGCCTTTCGACCCATTGGTGATTGAAGTAAATCATTAAGGGACGAAGCTGCAAACGCCCTCTTGGTGTTACGTCCTGTGTTGATGTCAAGAGGCCGATTATCGCAGCAAAGTGTAAAGCCCTGGCTTGAGATAGCTTGAGGTATCTTCGCTGTTATCTTTTGCCATCGATATTCTGGGGGTTTGGCGAGAGCTAGAAGCGTATCGTATTCCACCCCCAGAAATTTGACCCTTTGCGACGGACTCAGCTCTGACTTCTCTTCGTGTGGGATGTATCCCAGAGAAGTCAATATCCTTAAGACAAACTGGGTGTCTAGGATTAACTGCTCTTTGCAGGCATTCCTTAGCAGGGAGTCGTCGATATAAAAGTGGTACTTTATACCTAGACTGTGCAGGAATTGTACCACTGGTGTAAACACTCGTGTGAACACCCAAGGGGAAGTGGATAGGCCGAACGGAAGCACTTGAATTTGGAAGCGTCGTTTGCCGACCATGAATCTCAAGTACTTCCTGTCCTCCGGATGTATCAGGATATGCAGGTATGCATCCCTTAAATCCAGAGAAGTCAGCCATTCCCCTTGTTTGAGTACTGTCCGGATAGACCGGAAGGACTCCATGCGGAAGTGTGGCGGTGGAGTGAGGTAGTCCTTGTTGAGGCGCTTTAGGTTGATAACCATGCGCATCTCGGACGTATCTTTCTTGGGGACCAGAAAGACCGGCGAATAGAACCCGGGTGTTGTATCCCAAACCGGAAGCTCTATTACTGCTGCCTTCTCTATCAGCTTGTCCACAGAGGACTGTATCGCTGATAGATGACCCGTTCGTAATGGAATACGAGACGGAAGGGGATGTGCAGTCAAGGGAGGAAGCGTGTCGAACAATAGGCGATAGCCGTATCTGATAGTTCGAATGACCCACGCTTCCGTCCCGATCCTTATCCAGTTCCTCCAAAACAACTGTAGCCTTCCCCCTACCGGAAGGTCTAGTTGTTGGGGAACTGGAAACATTATGTCTCGGTGTTCCCGCCATACCGGAAGCCACCCGGTATGGCCCAAGACATCAGGTATTCTTCTTTGACTGCTTGGATTTCCCCTTACCCTGCTTCTTATGGCCAAAGCTCGATAACCTAGGCTCTAAAGAAGCAGGCGCTTGGCTCTGCTGTTGGCCGGAAGCACCCTTAGTAGCCTTGGAACTAGGCGGGTTCTTCTTAGCCTTCTTCGCCTTCGGACCCGACCCGGAAGCCATAGGTCTTTTGGACGAAGCACCGGAAGCAACCGACCTGTCATGTTCAATACGATCCATTTCAGGTCGAACCTCGGCAACAGCATCACCAAACAATAAAGAAGGAGCCGTAGACGTCTCTAGTAGACTCCTCTTTACTGCTTCCGGTGTGTAATCATGCATTAAAGGAATGAAGGCCTTTCTCCTTAAATGCACCAACATAGAAGATAAGTAGGCATTGTGAACCAGTAAATCTTCTACTGCACCGGAAGCAATCTTCTGGTAGTCAAGAACGAGGTTAATTCCCTCCTGTAGCTGTTCTTGACTCTCCGCACCCAACAGCGAGAACAGACCATCCTTTATGGCTTTCAGAAACCAGTCAAGGTGATTTGTAATCGCCACTCCTTGTCGGGCAGTTTCCTCTAGTACAGCGGCCTGTTTGTTCGTAAACGGAACATCCGGGTTACTAGGCAATTTAGTATTTGAAGGACACAAATACTGAAAATCGCCGTTCACCTCTGCAGACCGGAAACTAAACGGTGAGTCATGTACGCCATAACTTCGTATGTTTGGCTTCTGTACTGGGAACGGACCAGAAGATCCTGCAGGGCGGAAGCGAGCTCTAGGTCTCAGCCTGACTGCACGTTCCTCCTGCGTAGCGGGTTCTGCTAAAGTTCTATGGAACAAGTGGCAAATAGAATGAATAGCAGTTAAGGCCGGAAGCGTGGTTGCCGATCTCGTAACCCGGTTTGACTCTCCTGATTCAGTTTCAATATCCCCCGCATGTGGGACCGGAAGCTGCATACCAGGAATTAAGTCATAGATGCCGGAAATTAATTCATAATATTTCCTAGCATCTGGATCAGTATTGGTAGGTTCATTCAATTCAGAGCTACCGTACCGATCCCTATCCACTTCCATAGCTTCCGGGGCTTCCTGCCAGGGAGGAGTAATAGAAGGGATAGCCCTCGTCAAATTAGCTTCCGGTTTCCTAGACTGTTCAGTCAAAACCGGATGCGGGGACGTACCGCTCCTTATTTGACTGGTCATCATCTCTCTCAGTTTCTTCATCTCCTGACGTTGCTGTTCCATTCCGCGCAGAATGGCAGCCAACGTCGGATCCGTCACTTGAGAGTGGACCGGAAGCAGGGCCTGACGAGGTGTGTTCACACTCCGGGACCTTACATATGACCGTGAGCACGGCCACTGTAATGGTCGGTGAACTGGTACTCGAGGTCGTTAACCGGAAGCACGTATAGGAGGACGCATCATACGTAGCATAGCCGGTCCCGTACCTCGAATACCACCGGAAGCAGATATCTGAGCTAAGCCACGCAAGGGCGAAGACAGATTAGCAACCGGATGCCGCATAATTTGACCTACTTGAGAGGGATCTTGATATCGCGTCTCAGAGGCAGGCAAAAAATTTGACATATCATAGGTACCTGCATACATACCATACTGCCGTTGTTGTGGGAACCTCAATCTCTGGTGGCCCAGAAGGCTCGTAGATACAAACGTCTCGGCAGGGGGACGAGGAAGGCCACCAGAGTAACCGGAAGCAGGTTGGGAGAAATCAGACAAACCAGCCGTAACAGTTAAAGGCGTAACTGAACGACTGGGAAGTCCAGGCCTCAACAGCGTTGAAAAAGGTATCCTCCCAACCCCGGAACCAAATGAAAACTTAACGTTAGGCCCCTCACTAGCGCTACCTAAGTTTTCGTAATCATAAGTTGACTCCGATCGAGAGATCGAAGTCCCCTGGCTTTCCCACGCTAAGCCTGGCTCCGTTTCCGATTTCCCTTCATCGTCGTATCCAGGTGTCCGCTCGATAGGAACCTCCACCTCCACAGTCGTCGTAGTGCCAGATTCCATATCTTCGATCGTTCCTTCCACTTGTACCAACCGGGTCGACCTCTTACCTGATTGACCCTTCGCCTGGTCTGAAATGGAAGAATCATGAGCGTTTGTTTATCTTTATTCACGTTCAAAAGGCTGACTAGTGTAGGCACAGCTGTCGAACTTACAAACCCCCTAGTCTCCTCGCTTACACTAGTACGAGGGGACCCAGCCACATACATCTCATTGGCGAGATTGGCAGACACAACAGCATTATTTTCCTCGTTAGCTGCCAGTGAACCGGCTAGATACACCTGGAATATGCCGGGCGCCCACACAATACATTCTTCACAGGCCGTGTCCCATGTACAAACTCTTCCCTGGCGGCATGGCGGACACGTAGAGTGAAGGTCATAACTAGGCTTGTCACCTCCACAAGACATGCGTGACATTTGAGACATATTTTGAGCCATTTTTACGCTGATAACTTATAGAATACTTCCCAAAGGACTTCTTGCTGAATATCAGACGTCTGAGGTAATCCAACTGTGAGTGATTTCGCTAGGAATAGGCAATTTTTCACTGAGCTGACAATGTTTACTTCCTGACCCACGAAGCAGTAGGAACAAGAAGAAGGATTATGGGTAATATTGGCAGTCAGGTGACTAGCAGGGGAGAGAACTGTGTCATTCAAATTCTTACTGTGGATTTCATGTAGAACAAGAAATGCAAAGAGTGGAAGTGAGGTAAGTTTTCAGCGCAAATAACAGCTACTCGTCAAGGCTAAAGTTAAACCAGTTAATTTACAGCCTACTGATAACAACGTTTCGGGCTGTTTCAAACAGCACTCTTCCCGTTGTGTGGCGTGCCAGGCTCTTAAAGAATATACGTGCTTTGTCAGTTCTGTCACTGGTCGGAAATATGTCATTCGTGAAAATGTTACTTGTGTTTCTGAAAATGTCATCTCATAACTTGTAAAAAGTGCAAACTCCAGTATGTCGGAGAGACTGGTAATAAACTCAAAACCCGACACGCCGGTCACCGTGCTGAGATGCGCAGAGGGGATACTCTTCTAGGCAAACATTTTCACGACAGTGGCGGTGGTTATGACAATCTAACCCTACAGGCCATTGAAATTGTCAAAAATAAAAACAAAACAAGCAGGGAAGCACGGGAACTGTTTTGGCAGTACGAACTTCGTAGTTTTTATCCCCAAGGAATCAACAAGCGAGACGTACGGGACAGAACCGGAAAAAAACAATGACCAGCCAGTGTGATTAGAATAATTTATTTAGCGGCTTTATTGTAGTTAGCGTCGCTGTATTCAGTCCAAGTTGTTTGTCCCATATAGACACTAGCTTCTATCATGAACTGTTTTTAGTGTTTTTAGTGAACTGTTTTAATCTATTACTGGTAATAAAAAGAACTCGAGTTTGTGACTCAAGACCATTTGCTACTGTAGAAGGCAACATGTAACTTTTGCCGAAACATCTAGTATCTGTAAATATATAACGTACCAACCATTTGGACAGTATTGTGAATTTCCTGCTTCGATGTATATATATATATATATATACACACAGTGTATAATGTCATTGGCAGCATAAACACGGAATGAAGGCATACTGTGAATCGACCTTTGTGTCTTCAACCTTCTGTCTGTCCATTTTAATTAGTCGTCTACTTTGGAGCTTGTCAAAAATTACTAGTTAACTCTGAATAAATTTTCTTTTTTGCATTATGTTGAACAAACTGACCACCATTACTCCCTGATATCGATAATATACCATGCTTGAAATAACTTATATGTGATTCTCTCCATATAAAACTCCAGTACAGTTGTTTCATGTACCGGGCCTCAATTACATAGCTAGGGAGATGTTATAATGTATTCGATTTCACTAGCACAAAGGTCAACAATGCCTTGTACGGTCATAGAGGTGTGTGCGGTTTATCATTCAGCAATTTCACTGCATGGAATATAAGTGACACTCCCATGGTCCGCCTGTTATTACCTTATACGGCATCAATGAACTTTGTGTTAATGAGTATGAATACATTATGACGTCTTCCTATGTAATTGAGGCCCGGTACATAAACAACTGTACTGAAGGTTTATATGGAGAGAATTACAAAGTCATTTCAAGCAAGATATATTATCGATATCAAAGAAATGGTAGTCATTTTGTAGAGATCAGTTTGTTATACACGCTGCAAAAAAGAAAAGTTATGCAGAGTTAACTATTGTCTATTTTTAACAAGCTCCAAAGTACACGACAAATTACAATGAACAAATTTTAGGTCTGTTAAAGCCACAGTTTGGCTGCCTTCTTGGATTGTTACTCTGAATGCAATGTGATTTTGACCTCAATAAAGCCTCTATATCAGCGGAATACGACTGCAAAAGTGATGGAGCTGTTCGTAGTGGGGCGATCAATTGGTGAAGTCTACTTCATGTGATATAATACAAACTGAACACAATCATATAGATATACATGTAGAATATGCTGATCTGGCTAGAATGGGAGAAAATACAATATTTGATGCATGTAAGAAGCAGAGATAGTCATCATAACTTTCAACTATGTAACATACTGTTTAGGTAGGACAAAATAACAACTAATGCAACAGTTATACAAATAGTTCTGATGATCAAATATGTAACGATACATGTATATAAGAAATATATTTATATATAAATAAACTAGACCTCTTACTCGATATTTTCTATTTTAATTTGATACGCATATACATCGCAATGCATAAGTAACTTTAAAGATGGTCATCAAGTAGACATACCTTACTTTTGGACCCCCCCCCCCCCTCTTTTCACCCAAAACCTACCATTCATTTTGGTATTTACCTGGAAAACTTGGCACCTCGAAAACACAATGACTGAGACACTGAAGGTAGAGTCCATCATGAAATATTTTAGTTAACAGGGAATAGAGTTCAAGCACAACCATTTTTACAAAGATATAAAATACCTTCAATTTTACTGTTAAAACTCTTTGATTGCACCCACATAGAAAGAGACACAAGGACGATTGAACGAAGTTGGTAGAAATTCCCAAAAATTGTAAATAATCATGTATCTCATATAATGTAAATTTTCATATATAATAATGATAATACATGTATACATCTTTTCATCACAGTCAAAAAATATGTAGAAAGACAAATTTCTTGCATGGAATGTTTCACATGAATGTTGAGTATAAAACTGAACTGTAAAAATCATGGCTTGTAAAGAAATGCATGACAATACATCATCGTAATATATACTTAGGTGCATACTTGCTGGCATTCTCAAGGCATCAGATTGTATACATGTACCTCCTACTGTCAGATATACCCTCTGATTGCACAAGGGTTAAAATTCACATTGCTCTTAGCCAATCAGCATTGTCCGTTACAAAACAAAGTGGAGTTGGCTCAGGCACAGTGACTTGGGTGACAGGGGCTGTCTTCGTCGATGTTGTTGTCGTGATTATAATATAATTATTTCCCACCTTTTCATACACCACAATGACAGTGAATGTTATAAACATGCTTTCTATATGCCCTACATCGATCTACATACCCCTCCTCTACTAGATCTCCATCTGTAATATCAAGTGCGGAAACTCCAATGTAAAAATATTCACCACGAATCCCGGTACACAGTCCGCGGTAATACATTCTTCAGGATATGGCTGGTTTCCAGTAACTGATAAAAGACTTCCGATAACTTTTGAAATCGAGCCCGAACGGCTTCGAATGCAGGAGAACTTACCTTATGGCATTCTCCACGCCCGTTGAGTTTTCCCCATAGTTCACGTCTGGTCATCCATTTACTATTGGTTGTCTGCAGACACCCCTCAATTCCCCCGTGTACCGAGATTCGTGGCGGAAGTCAGTGAGATCTAGTAGAGGAGGGGTATGTAGATCGATGTAGGGCATATAGAAAGCATTTTATGACATCCACTGTCATTGTGATGTATGAAAAGGTGGAAAATAATTATATTCTTGGAAAAAATATATATATAATCACAACAACAACAACATCGACGAAGACACCCCCTGCCACCCAAGTCACTTTGGGCTAAGGATATCAAAGCTATGAATAGTATGTATGTCGCACCGTGTGCTGCACATTATCTTCTTCATTATGCCCCCCCCCCCCTCTAATTAGAGGGGGGGCATATAGCGATCGCGTTGTCCATCCGTCTGTCGTGCCGTCTGTCCATCCATCCATCCGTCCGTCCGTCCGAATTTCTTGTCCGCGCGATCTCGGTTAATAACTGATGGACAGGATTGAAACTTGCATGGAATGTGGCCAGTGCCTCGTAGTTGTGCAGCGTAGACTTTTTTCCGAGTTCCGGTATAATTTTCAAGAGTTATGGCCCTTTTTCTGAAATCTCTGTGAATGGGACTTGTCCGGGCTGGTTCTTGGTTAATATTGTATGGACGAGTATGAAATTTGCATGATATGTGGTCAGTGCCCCATAGTTGTGCAGCGTAAAGTTTCTCCCCGTTTCGCTTATATTTTCAAGAGTTATGGCCCTTTGTTCCTGAAATCTCCGTGAATTGGGACTTGTCCGGCCTGGATCTTGGTTAATATTGTATGGACAATTATGAAATTTGCAGGGTATGTGGTTTGTGCCCTGTAGTTGTGCAGCGAGAAGTTTCTCCGCATTTCGCGTATATTTTCAAGAGTTATGGCCCTTTGTTCATCAAGTCTTTGTGAATTGGGACTTGTCAGGGTTGGATCTCGGTTAATATTGTATGGACAAGTATGGAATTTGCAGGATATGTGGGGAGTGCCCTGTAGTGGTGCAGTGTGAAGTTTCTCCATGTTTCGCGTATATTTTCAAGAGTTATGGCCCTTTTGTTCTTGAAATCTTTGTGAATTGGGATTTGTCCGGGCTGGATCTCGGTGAATATTGTATGGACAAGTATGGAATTTGCATGATATGTGGTCAATGCCCCATAGTTGTGCAGCGTGAAGTTTCTCTGCTTTCGATTATATTTTCAAGAGTTATGGCCCTTTGTTGATCAAACCTAAGTGAATGGGATATATTTATTTGTCCAGGCTGGATGTCAGTCCATAACCGATTTGGACCGGGAAAATTGCTATGTATATGTTATTCTACATTCCAACGCAGACCACATAAGTCCTGAAGTATGAAATTGCTCCAAAAGAGTGAATTGGGTCCAAAATTCACGATCGCTTCATAATTTCACCACAATATCAGGGATTCATGCAAGTCGGTTTTTACCACCGGTATTCGGTGGTAAAAAAAATTTGAAAACTCAATTCGTATGGTGAGAAACTCAATTGCTTTCGTTTTACTGGACAAATACTCAATTTTTTGTGGAAAACTCAATTCGCCAGACATGGTCAAAGTTAATTTGACAGCCCCAAATTACGAAATAAACTCAATCGAATGACGATCTTACCGCGAAAATGACAATAAGTTTTACCTTTCACAGGCACAGAAAGCGTGCTACCACGTGTGGTGTTGTTGTTGTTAATCTCCCGCAAGATTTGCACACGGTCCGCTTGAAAGGCAGAACTAATGGATAAATTGAATGAACTTCACAAAATTGACTGGCTCAATGTGGCGCAGTCAGCCTATAGATATTTATATCGACTGTTCATGCCTGGCAACTTCAAGTCGAAAACGAAACCAGAACCAAAACAAGCCGAGTGATTCTGACGCTTTATTTCGGAGAATAAGAGCTCAATAAAACTTCGTCAGTGAGTATTTTAATCGGAAGAAAATCGTGCTTTCCAATACGGGCAGCTAACATGAACGTTGCATTGCCCGTGCCGATTTTTACTTGCTCCCGACAAGCGCTAACGTAACAGTAACACTCGCGAGTTGAAAGAGTGAAGGCAACAACAACAACAACGAGTTTGCTTGATAATTTGTCAGGACAACTCAACATTTTCCGTTGGGAACTCGACTTATCTCTTGAAGATCTCAATATTTATTCACTACAACTCAGTTTTTTTCGCGCGTGTTTGGTGCGCATTTTTCCAAGGATAAAAAACTCACAGGAATCAGACTTTGCCATTTCTTTGCCAAGCATTATTTGTTTTACTCTGTCTGCCCTTCTGTCCGTTTGTATGTCAAATCGTGGTTGTGTAATCAATAAGTGTTGACATAATTTCAGTGTATCACTGACATTTAACTCCACAATTTCTACAGGATGATTTTGAAACTTCACATGCATGCCTCATGTGTACCTGTTTTTTTTTTAGACAATTCAGATTTTTGTCAAAGTTATTGGGATTCAGACTTCACCATTTCTCCAATTCAATGCAATGTACTAATCAATTAAAACATTGTAGAATCAGCCTAGAGTTTTGACATGATTTCCGTGGTTAGTTTCAATGTACATTACATGTTTTTCGATATGAATCGGCTCAGACCAAAAGCTCTTGTTTCTGTGAATGTGTTATGATGAACCACATAAGTAAATGGCTTAGACAGGTGGCTAATGCCTTAATTAAAGTTGAACTGAAATATTGAATATGGAGTAATATGAATCTATTTTGGAAAGTGCCATTATCAACTACCGCTGAACCATCAATATCATGTGTTATTGACACCAGCATGGTGGTGGTTGAAACATTTGAGAACTCAATACCAATAAGTGAATCGGTGGTAAAAAAAAATTGAAAACTCGATCGCAATGTTTGGATCGGCGGTAAAAAATTTTGAAAACTCAATTTCACCATTGGGAAAACTCAATTTTGAGTAATATTGAGTTTTCGGTGGTAAAATTTTTGACTTGTATGAATCCCTGAATATACTCCCAAGGAATGTAGGTCTCATAACCAGGTCACATTTTTGGATTTGGCGAAAGCCCCGGGCGACCAAATTGCACCAAAACATTGTATTATTACTTGTTGGTCGATACTTGGAATATGTATTATGCGAGGCATGCCGAAAAAAGTGACTGAAACAGAATTTTTATAATTAGCCAAATTAGGCCTCCACAGACCAATACGAAACAGAACTATGGCGGAGCAGTGTCAGAATAAAGCGGAAAGGGGGGGGGGGGCATACAATTGAGCAATCTCTGATTGCTTCCTTGCTGTGTTCTCCTTCATTTTTCAGCGCTATGCAATCAGAGGGTGTTGCACCAACATTTTAGGAGGTTACAAACTCTGACAATGGGAGAATGATTTACTGGATAATAATAACAACACTTTGTTCATGTAATAAAAAATAATAATAACTACCCCAATTCGATTTAGAATATAAATATACATAATAACAATCTGATTAAAACTCAGACTTAATAACCGCTCCTCTATCGGACATGTCGCTAATTAAGATCTGGGACAGTCTGTATCTTAAATCTGTCCAATCACAGTCCAACTTCAACGAGCGAATAGGTGCCTATCCGATTATTTCTCTAGTGAACAAGGCACAGAAAAATCCAACCCAAGCAGCTGATGAAGTTCTTGCTCTCCATGAGCAATCACTGAAGATTATTATTTGCTTGGATAGGCACCTATTCACCCGTTGAAGTTGGACTGTGACTGGTCGCCAGTCTGACATGCGGGACATATTTAAGATACAGACTGTACCAGATTTTAATTAGCAACATGTCCGAGAGAGGAGCGGTTATTACGTCTGAGTTTTAATTAGATTGACATAATAATGACATAATAGCACTATACCATACACAGCTTACACTGTAAAAAATACAATTTTAAGACCGTTTTAAAAACGAGCATTTGTGACACTTTTACCTTCTTACTGCCTAGTGAAATAATGCCGATATAGGAAGCCTGGTGAATTCTGATACATATGAATACAGAAGTCTAAAACCTTAAATATAGCTGCAATAAAAGGGAAGGCCAATACTGCTACGGGTTACACCGGTGTTTGTCCGAGTATTCAAACTGGTATACTGATAGGTTCTTCTCTTTCCGTCAAAGGATCTTCCATTCCTTCATCTATTTGCTTCTTAGCAAATGCTAGAAAAACCTGACAAGACAAAAGCAAAACAGATTACCATATAGAGACTATGCCGTAGTAATACTCAATATTAAAGGTTCTACCAAATATCCACTGGACGCCTTGCATGAAAACACATAGATAGGCTGTGTAAACAATATTTGTTTTCTGCGAAAATTGGGAGTTTATAACACAATAAAACAGATGGGGTGGAAAATGTATTGAAGCCATAACCTCTGACCCATGATGTCAGAGTCTAATTACAGTAACATCACACAATATCGACTAGTCGGTTTGTCAGACGTCATATTGTTACGTCTGTAACTTTCAGCAGATCGGCTGTCCTTTTTTGGCAATGTGCGTAGCTCCCACTGTCTTTATTGTGTGATTTCCCCGTAGTTTGAGGTCGACCACGAGGCAGTGTGTGAGTGATGCTCGCTCTTGCCATACCTTGTTCTTAGAGCCGTGCTGTAGGTGACTCTGTACCGTGTTATAGCTCTGACTAACAGTACAGGCTGAACTGTTGATGCTCATGAGAAAGAGGAAATATCCGGGGATATCCGCTGAATTCAACAATAACAAGATGCATTTGCTTGACGCGAGAGGGTAATACAAAACATTCCAGCGTTCCAATACTATCTGATATTCTCCTGAATTCCAGTCTTTGTGTCACATATGTTGATTTTGGGTACCCCATCACTACAGTGCTTATGCGATCAACTGCATATAAGCTCTAGTCCATACATCTGCATTAGGGGAATGCACGAAGGGTTGACAATTGACTTGGCATGGTTTTTATACCTGCCGGCATCCAAATGTCCAGGCCCTAAATTTTCATTTTCCCTGCCCATTTTATCCACCAGAGCCCTTCAGCCTTCGTACCACATCATAAATCTTCAGGTTCCACTTGACATACAATCTGTCAGACAGATCATTGCCTCTAGCAAATTTCAATGCTTTTCCAGGCCCTTTGGGCAAAACAGCCGATTTTCAAGGCCTGGAAAAAAGCCACTTCATTTTCAAGGCTTTTTCAGACTGCGTATGAGCCCTGGACTGGTTCCTGTATCCTCTCCATAATTATTTGACTAGCACGGTAGCTCTCTGTACACAGAAGATGGTCAAACCTGGTCTCGTGCCAGGGTCAAACAAGAAACAGAGTTGCTCAAAGGTATGAACTGTCTGTATTTGGATGGGACCCTTCATCATGACTTGTGGTAGCTGTTAGTTGTCAAAGTAAATCAGTTTTAACTTACCTGTTCCAGTGTGGACTGACTGAAGCTGTATTCTCCTAAACCATTCTCAATCTTGGCTGCAATACAAAGAAAAACAGTTGTTTTTGACACAAATTTGCAAAGTTATTGCTATAAATTATAGAGTAATATAAGATATTCATAGGTAAATCCCACAAAAACAGTTCTACAGGGGAGATAACTGGCTAAAAATTCTGTCACAATAGGGGAGATAATTTTATCACATCAAGAAAGATAACTCTTCCTGTGGTAAATTTCTGTCTGGATGTAGACTCATTCTCCGCACTGCGGAATGTATCGAGTCCGAAAAAAACACCCCCAGACCTGGAGAATGACTGATCATGATCCAATGAAATGCAACCTGAACTGTGATAACCAGAGGTTGCTGGAATTATCAGCCAATTGAACTTGAATGCAGTCCGTATCCTCAGGAATACAAATGCTGGTCGTTACCTGTCTACGTTATGGATATACAGGAGAGGCAACCAGTCTAACGTGAAATGTGATTCTGTTACCAGCAGGTGAATAACATTAGACTGAGGGGCTAATTGAAACAATTTTCTATACTTGAATAACATATTTAGGGCAGAAAACAGCACAATTTAGAAACTTTCAGGGTGATATTTCTTAAAGAGGTAGTAGCGTCATTTAAAAAATATTCAGCAAATAACATATTTCGATAAAAGTTATTTAGTAGTTGAGATCAACTATGGTGAACGTTTTTCTGTGACCTCATTTTTTAATATCACGGGCAATGAAATCACACTTCTGACATTCTCTGAAAAACGTGACAGCACTTGGATTCCAGCGTCTGAGAAGACGTCACAAAACGCGCATTGGCATCCGGGCGTGATGCTTTGTAACGTCATACTCGATCTTAGAACTCTTCTTCCACTGTGACGGCTTCTAACATGACATCATGGACACCTGGTCACGTTATCCGATGTCATCTCAGTCATTTCCCATTTTCATGTTCACCGAATTGAAGAATCTGACAATATTGGTTCCTATAAGAAATACAAGACTGCACGACTTGAAAATCTTTTAGCAAATGTTGCAAGTGATCGTGCTGTTCAGTTTACCCAAACAAATAAAATCACGGTACTACCTCTTCAAAATTTATATAATAAGTCTCCGGGTTAATACAAATATAGACCTTCTTCCAGAGCAGTGAATGTTTTCCCCAGTGATGTAATGTCCTCCTTGGGTATTTTGAACTGGGCTCTTTCTCCAAATTTCTCTGCACAGACGGCTCCCGGGAACAGCTGTTTGACATATTCCTCAAACTGTCTCATCCTCTCTTCTGTTGTTCGTCCGTCTGCTTGTCTGTCATCTAACTTGACCTCTAGCATGTAACCACTGCCATATTTGTCCTTCAGGTGCTGTGTGGAACCCAGACATCTGGGAATAATCAGAAGATACAAATGTTTCCAGGCTATCAACGTACACAGATATACATCTCCAGTATTTTTTAATATTTGTGCATACTATTCAGTTTCTGATTTACATCATTTCCAACTTCCGCTGCATGTGGTTGATTTAATATAAAAAAAATATGTCGGATTTATGATGGTTCCAGCAGATGATAATTTATCAGCTACAGTGAAACCTGTGTATACTGACCACGCTTGAGACGAGATCATAGTTGTCAGTTTTGAGAGGTTCTGGTTTATCAAGGTTCAAAATACTTCAAATTTAAGTATTGGGACCATGGATAATGTCGGTATTTAGAGGTTGGTCAGTTTACCCAGGTGTCGGTATTCACAGGTTTCGCTGTACTTGATATATTTCCCTTTTTGTTACTGATCTACTTGGCTGATATTGCAGGAAGTATTGCCCTTCAGATCCTCCATACATTAGCACTAGTCAGGCCTTGCTTTATGTCAATCCAATCAGATTCTCGCAGTCTAACTCGGAGGGAATCCAAACCTATCATCTGTATACAGACTGATGGATTCCCCTGAATTATTATGCGGGAGTGCTGATGGGAGTCACATTCCCGAATTCGTCAAAATATTCAGTTTTTTTCTCTCGCTGAATTGAGTTTTGTCCAATTAATATTCAGTTCTTCTAGAATTTTACCCCTTTCGTGTGTAATATTCTAATACATTAGCAATAGCATTTTTGCCAGAATTGAGTTTTTCATATGTTTACCATAATTCTTGGCTCCTCTATCGAGTTTTTGAGTGAATTTTACAGCCTATTAACAGTAGTAAGAAGTGATTTCTGTGAACCCCTGGGATTCCCGTAGAAAAGCAAGCCCTGCCAGTGGCTGACCCCATTGCCTGGCTTTAAATGTAACATTAAATCATTTACATGTAAATCTACTACTCACTGTAACTGTCCATTGACCATGATGGCCACCCTAGAACATAGGGCATCAGCCTCCTCCATATAGTGGGTGGTGAGAATAGCACCTCTCTCTTTACCTGTGAAACTACTGCTGATCGTGTCCCTGTATGAAAGAACAAGTTAACAGACTGATTAGACCTCTCCTATTAGATCTCTCAGATAAATCTAGTATTATTGCATATTATTACGGAATACGAAACAATTATTCCTATTCAGAAACAATGCTAACATGATCTTATGACTTGTACAGAAGTAATTGTTGGAACATAATATTTTTATTCTTATGCAACTTTTGAGTAAAAAGCTGATCAAGTCAATCAAATCTAAATTCCATAACACTTGTTTCAATAACATCGAGCTAATTGTGCATTTATTAGACGTTTTAGCACAGTTATGTGAAATCAACACCCGTCAAGTGCAGTTGTTCATTGGGAGATTCCATTTCACACGACGTCTGCATTCATACAAGTAACAATAGAATAAAACAAACAAATAAATTACAAGATGAAATTTCTTTCTCAAGTTTAACTGTTGTTTCCATCATGAAACTGATTAACAAAGCAACACAGACATATATCCACATAATTTCCACACAGCTGACAGTATCACTTCCCATTTGAGAGACCACATAAACTCATTCACTGACATTGGCACGATGCCAACCAAGACGGGAGCGTCAGTGGACGAGTATTTTCAAGAAAGGGGAGAAAGGTTGTCAAAGTTTAAAATATGTTTTCAACCTTTCATTATAATCTTTGTTGATAATATGAACTTTCTTTCTCAAATTTAACTATTGTTTCCATCGTGAAATTGAATTTCACTGACATTGGCATGATGCCAACCGAGACGGGAGCATCATTGGACAAGTATTTTCAAGAAAGGGGAGAAAGGTTGTCAAAGTTTAAAATATGTTTTCAACCTTTCATTATAATCTTTGTTGATAATCAATTTGGGTAGTGCAATAGAATAGGTATGCTCAATGGTTATTTTACGCACGCTCTAAAATATAAACTTTCCAACACTAAGCCGTGCGTAAAATAACCAATAAGCATGCCTATGAAAACATTATTTCTTAATTTTAACTCACCACAAGAACCTCTTAGACCGAGGGTCCATTCCTGTGGAGGGTTCATCCAATAACACAACACGAGGATTACCCAGCATGCTCATGGCGTAACTCAACTGTGGGGAGAAACATTTCGCATTTATATTCTGAATAGTAAGCCCACTTCGCCCAAGCTGAATGAAGTGGTTTAGTGGTAAGTTCTCCAAACCATCAAAGGCACTCAAACCAATATTATAGCAACTAATATCAAGGAATGAATGATTTCATACTCAAGACAGCTTACATTTAGAAAGGAAATGTCTTCAACACACGCGCATCACATGTTTGTGTCAATCATTCGATAATCTGCTTGATCTCGGCAATCTGTGTGCAGACAAGGTTTAGGCAAGAGTCGAGGGTACGAGAAACAGAACATCTAGCATTCGGGCTGTTCCAGAAAACAGTACATGTGGTGAGAGAAAGGCAATGTATTCTGACCCCAACCACCCATAAACAATTTTCCTCACTCTGTAATGTTAAAACTAAAAGACAGTAAATCACCCACCGCGCATGTACCTCATTATTGAAGCCTTACCCCATCCCATGCACTTTTTTTCTGGAACAGCCCATACCATTAGAAAATATATCTCCTACAATTGGCTGCAGTGACTAGAATAGCAAAGTTCACGGAGGTGAATATCTACATACTAGCTCAAAATGGACAGATAAAGAAGCTGCATGTATTACAGTAATTCTATCAGTAACAATGGACCAAAATGACTGTGTACCTTTCTCTTTGTTCCCCCAGACAGTTTATTGGAGTGTTTGTCGGCATGTTCTGTCACCTTCAGAGCCTCCATGTAGCTGAAAAACATACATCAAGTATTAATCCCCCACTTGCACAGAAATCGAATTTAATCTTTAGAGAGTATTGTCTCCCCCCAATAGTAGCAGCAGGTGCATTGACGCATGGCTCTCTGCCAGATTTGCGGTTTGGTTATCGGGTCGCTTTCCTATCTCTTGAGCCTAGGAAATATACTTAATCGATAATAAGTGGTTTATTTTACTATTCCAAGAAAGGACGATCGTGCTTACATTTATGATAATTTTGGCAACTTCAGTTAAAAATAATCCAGTTATCATTGATTAAAAATATTTTCTAGGCTAAAGAGATAGGAAAGCCACAAGATTAATGAACCGCAAGTCAGAAAATAAGCAACACATCAAGGATGCTATCGAGGCGGATATTGTCTAAGGATTAACTTCGATTATAGTGCAAGTGGGGGATTACTCTCCATTATCATTTTGATCTACACATTTCATAATGATAACTGGTTTGTCATAAATAGTTGAGCGCTCTCCTTTATACTACCAGTTTTCAACTTTCTTTTCCATTCAAAAAATATCAGGGGTGAAGAGTTAAAGGAGTACTTAACTTATTTTATATAGGTTCCTATTAGGAAGGTTAGACTCTTAAAGAAATATAACCAACTATTTTACTTTCGTTGAGGGCGATAACCTATTATTTTTATTACAATTTGTGAAGTTATGTTTCCGCTTTGAGGTCGACGTGGGCGCCGCCATATTGCCTGTGTGATGACGTGACTGATGACGTCAACATTCAGGGCAACGTCATGGCTAACGCTTGATCCAGGGACGTTCCAACTACGGCATTTGAATTAATCTGGGTTCGAGTTTTAATTCAAGGAGTAAATTGACGCGGCATATCCCACGAGGGGGATTCCTAAAAGGAAATTGGTTTAGGTTATTTTCGCCAACTGAAAAATTTCTTCCCAAGTTTTTCAACTGAGACTTGCCCGATTCAGTTTGGACAAAATTTGAAACTGAGCGGTAAACTGAAAGAGTGTCCTCTACAATTGTCCAGTGATTTCAGTTGAACGACGATGCTTCTAAGTTCATAAAGATTTTCATGAACTACTAAAATCAACTAGAACGTCTTTGAATTTACTGGGGTCCTTCTCCTTCGAATTATCGGCATGACCAGCACGATCAACCTTAAATCTCCATGACGTTGTGACGTTTTTAGATGAGTATAAACTCACTTCCGCTCATCTAAAAACGTCACGCAGTGGTGCAATGGCGGCGCCCAGTGCACGCCGTTGCGAGCAACAAATAGTCAATATTTCCTTTATTTCGCATTCTATCAACATAAGTTTTACACAATAAGGTTTGGAATACGATTGCTGATAAATATAGTCACACTCAAAAATAAGGTAAGTACTCCTTTAAGCACCAACACAAATTACGGTAAGTTCCCTAAGTATTCGTGACCGGAAGTGAATATCGCAGTCGTGAAAAACTTACACTTCCGAATAGTTTGTGCAGGTCAGTTCAGAAAAACGGACGTTTTCGTAAATTAGAGTCCCCATATTAAATGCCCATACTGTTCGACAATGAAAGGTCACAATACGTCGACTGGTGTTTCTTTAATTTTGTGATATTTACTCCAGACAGCACTCTTAAATGATATAAGATCGACAACCACGAGACATTCACTGTACATTGTACCTTGTGTGTAGAATGATGACTAATATACATCGGCGAAGTTCAGTGGTACGTAACACGTGTGGTCGAGGGGAAACTCCGAAGCAAAACCCGGGAAATGTTTGTTGTGCGTTTAGATTTATCAGGCAATAATTCGCAATTGATCAAAGCATAAATAAAGCATTCTTTCTGCTCCTTAACCATTAAATTAGGTTCGAATAATTGACTGCAATGATCGGCTGAGAATGAAGAGATAAGTTTTATCGGACGCCCGGCCAATTCAAATTCACAAATTCGCGTATATCCTTTTGTTAGTACATACGGGACAAGGACATATTCTGTCACTTGAACATTCTGATATTTTCTTTATTTTCTCTTCAGGACATGCTTGAACTCTTGCAGAATTTTTTCACGGCCGAGAATACCAGGCACAACTATCCCAGTGATGCCAATGATGTTTACGTGAAAATATATAACGATCTACTAAAGAAACACAGATTATGTCATTTTCAGATTGAGAATCAAACCTAATAATTTCTTGATTGCTCTTCATAGGGAAATATTGTGGAAGGGCTTTTCAAAATGTTTATGTCAATGAAACGAACAGCAAATTAAGCAAGCGCCCTACACTATCTGAAGATCCATATCAGGGCCAACTCGACTGAGACCCATATCAGGGCCAACTCGTCGGAGACGATATACAATCTTCCCAGCTGGAACGAGCTCATCCCGCCATGAATAGCGGCTAAACGAAAGACATGAATTGCTTGCCCATTCTAACAATTCAGTGTATCCCTTCGATCCTTTATTAACAAATGTATGAAAACACTTTCATAGAATTAGGTGGGGTCTGTAGACATGGAAGAATGAAAGTTTCAACATGCCACGTGTTGGTTGTACATTTTCCCGCCATACGGAGTTGCAATAACATCACGTGATCAATACTTGGATAGCATGGCACGTGGGCCAAACTTTCGCTTGTACACGGTTCCCGCTTCATAATATATTCAGCCAACACAACCTCAATATAATTGAGACAGTATAATTTAGAGAATAAGTAGACAGAAAACCTATTAGTTTATTCCATCTTTTTATTTTTTTTAACTTTTAATCTCAACCCACTATTCCGACCTCCGCTTCAGTTGCTATCAAATTATCGCCTATGATCTCGGCTATCTTACGTAAAGGTCTCTTCCGACATTCAACTTTTGTGTCAATAATCAAGTCAGAAGTATAGTAATATCTTCACTAATAGTGTAAAAAACTCACTCAAAAATTCTAATTTTCAAGGACTTTCAAGGCCATTAATTTTCAATATAAAAATTATGCACTTTTACAAACTTTTAATGACCCATGCGAACCACGAAACACTGACACTGTGCACGATGACGCCGTTCCACGCTTTTTACGGCTATGAAGATTCCGATGGAGCCAAATGTCACAGTTAATCCTGCACGTCACAGCTTTCTTTTCATGATAATTCTCTGAATAATATCCTCGTTTCTATTTTATCCAGGGGTGATTGAAGAGAATAAGTCTGTACTATTGCTTGCTCCTGAAAAGTTGAATACAAGAGCGCAAACTTCTTTGGTATATGCATCACTGCGAATTCCATGGCCGTAAAATATTCTGAATCGCCGCGTTTCAACATTCGTGTCTTCGGTAAAAAAAATCCGAAGTCGGACCCAAACAAGCACGTTTCTGGTTTTAGGGTGAGGCGCACATGGCATACAGTCGCCAAAATTAATGCAACTTGTGGTTGGGGTTGATCGTAAATCTCTACCCCGTGACTAAGAACATCCGTGGTTCAAATGTCCGGTCAAACTTCAGCATTATATTTTTTTAAGACCGAATGAAATGTAACTTCCAGTTCTTCATTTTGATATTTTCAGTATAATATCGAATGCATGCTCTCTTCAATCGCATTGTTTAATATCGCACGTCCCCGTAAACCGGCAATATTCCCAATTTAATGACCATGAGAAATCGCGGTTTAAACATTGGATACATTTCGTTTGAGACATAATGAAATTCAACTTAGTTGTTATGTTCAAAATGCTCAAAAGTTTGCACGGTTTATCAAATACTAATTCTAAGGAAAATCGTTGATCTGGAAGTTTTCCCATCGCACAACTACATAATATTATCAATCTCGCGACCACGATAAATGGGGGATTTTCGAATAGTTAGGACCGCGGTTTTTCGCGAATGGGCCGTTTTCGATTACTTAGGGAACAGAGTCACGGGACTTGGCGAAAAATGCCGGTTTTCGAATTTACTTAGGGTCGCGAATACTTAGGGAACTTACCGTACAAGCATTTGAATAGAAAAGAAATAGATGTGAAAAGCACAATAATTGCTTTTGTCTTAAAACCATCAAGCAATGACGATTTAATATCTGTATATTAATAGAAAAGCTGCTACAACTGTTATCTGTGTGCTATATATGTGAATGCAAACAGTCCTGTCATGTATGTGAATACAGAGAGTTCTGCCATGTCAGGGATTCATAGAAGTCGAAAATTTGAGTATTTTTTACCCAATTGAGTGTATTCAGTCTTTTGTATTTTCTTCTTATTGGGTATTTCTGCAAATTTACCGCCATTCCTAACGATTTTATATTTTTTCACTCATTGAAATCATCTAGGCTATTAAGTTTTCGTCGAAATCTTGAAAGGTTTAGCTGAATTTGAAGATCCTAATTAAGTTTTCGAATGAATTCTACCCCTGATTACCGGTGGTAAAACAGGAATTCTATGAATCCCTGCATGTATGTGAATTCAGACAGTCCTGTCATGTATGTGAATGCAGACAGTCCTGCCATGTAAGCAAAGGCAGTCATGCCATGTATATGAATGGAGGCAGTACTGCCATGTATGTGTATGCAGACAGTCCTGCCAAATGTATGTGAATGCACAGTCCTGCCGTGTATGTGAATGCAGACAGTCCTGCCACGTATGTGAATGCAGACAGTCCTGCCATGTATGTGAATGCAGACAGTCCTGCCGTGTATGTGAATGCAGACAGTCCTGCCATGTATGTGAATGCAGACAGTCCTGCCATGTATGTGAATGCAGACAGTCCTGCCATGTATGTGAATGCAGATAGTCCTGCCATGTATGTGAATGCAGACAGTCTTGCCGTGTATCTGAATGCAGACAGTCCTGCCGTGTATGTGAATGCAGACAGTCCTGTCATGTATGTGAATGCAGACAGTCCTGTCATGTATGTGAATGCAGACAGTCCTGCCGTGTATGTGAATGCAGACAGTCCTGCCATGTATCTGAATGAAGACAGTCCTCACACTTACAAGTTGGCCAGTTCTGGTATCTCCGCGGGAGGAATTCCTCGGACAGCTGCGTAACAATGCAAATGTTCTCTTAACGTTATGCCTTCCCATAATGCATCATGCTGAGGGCAAAATCCCATCGCTTGGAATGCGTCAGAAAGACTGGATCTCACATCATGACCAGCCACCTCAATCTGTGAACATACCATAATGTGAACCTTGAGAGCAGACTGAATGATCCATTAAACTAGAGCTCTCGAGATATTTCAGAACTTTTCAAAATTCCTAGGATCGAAATAGTCTGAACCTTGAAGCAGGGAAGTTATCAACCCTTGCTTTGAAAACATTGCCTTCATCATGCATTGTCTTGTCGGGAAACATCAATCCGGTCTTCGCACACAGTTCAATTGATCTTTTAACAATAAAGCTGCATCCACACCACCAACACACATTTAGACGTGCTTTGACGGCAGTTCAAGTTCTCTCCTCTCAAATCTCATCAACATGGGGCGAATTTTTTTCAACTATTGATAACTGGTGTAAATATGATACATACATGTACCCTATTTTTTCTAATTTTTAGAATAGAAGCAGAAAAAATTCATCTTTTTGTTTCAATTGGGGCTGGATAATGTGGCAAGGATAATGTTAGAAGAATTAGGGTATGGATAAAATATTCCTACAATTCCATGAAAGGGCAACTCTTCTTACATTTATGATAAATTTGGCATCTTCAGGTCAAAAATAGTCCACTCCAGCACGCCAATATGTACCTGCCAGTGCTATCGGTGCAGCTGTATTTATAAAAGATCAACTTGAATTTTGTGTGAAGACCAGATTAATCCTGCAGTCCGAGAATATAATCACTTATCCTGTAAACACTTTCCTTTCAATGATCTATGACAATGACTATGTACAATTCCAAGGTCAGACACGTAGTTATACCAGTAACAACATATTCTACACAAAGATGACCATTCATAGATTGGATATACACAAACCTTTCCACGATTGGCTCCTACTTCTGCTATAATCATGTTGATAGTGGTTGTCTTGCCCGCCCCATTGGGCCCCAGCAGACCAAACACCTCCCCCGTGGGCACAGCAAATGTTCCGTTCCTGACTGCCACCTTGATCTTTTTAGCCCTTGCCTCCTTACTACATCCGTTACACAATCCTGATTGTCCCCCCTTGGTTGTCTTTTTCTTCTCTCGACTCTCAAACTCTTTCCGGAGGTTCTTCACCAGCACTACTGGTACCTTCAAGAGGTCAAAGTTTTACTGTCTGAATGAAAACTCGAGGGGTTCAAGTCTCCCGATGTTGAAACAATTGATTTGACTTGGAACCGTAACTTCAGTACCCAGCATGCGGAGCAATCCCAAGTGAGATCCAGTGGCAAGGTACCCACAATTACCAAATTTGTTCTAATCCGGTCAGGATTTCAAAAGATATTGTATGAAAACAAAATTTTGACTTGGCCCGCAGGTGGCGCCACCTATAGGTGGGTAACCATGAAAAAAAATCCCAAGTGAGATCTTGCGGCGAAGTACCCACATACAAAATTTAAAAAGAATCCGTTCAGTTTTTCGAAAGTTAATGTCTGGAAACATAATTTTAACTTAGACCCAGTTGGCGCCACCAACAAGCAGAATGCCAGATTGGTGTGAAAAATAATCCCAAGCGAGATCTTGAGGCAAGGTACCAACATACCAAATTTGAGAAGAATCTGTTAAATTTTTCAGGAGTTATTGTCCGGATTCTTAAGTCGGACAGACGCAAAATTTTAACTTGGCTCCCTGGTAGCGCCATCTATAGGCAGATCGGTGTGAAAAACAATCCCAAGTGATATCCTGAGGAGAGATACCCACATACAAAATTTGAAAAGAATCTGTACTGGTACCTTCAAGAGGTGAAAAGCTACTATGGTAATCCATCTAATAAATCAATCACAGGAAGTGAAATTTCCCAACAGAAAACCTCTGAGTGATCAAATTTATTAGAACAAGAAGTTGACAAAATCGTCCAAAATCTTGCAGATAATCCATTCTTTCTTTGTTATTCAATGATTTTAGAGATTGATTAAATTTACTAGAGCAGCTGATTTTAAGTTTGTCCTTAAAATTGGGGGGGATTGAATTTTGCTAGGGGGATTGAATTATTAGAGTGAGTGAGTGAGTGAGTAGGATTTAACGTCGTTTTCAACATTGTTTCAGTCATATCACGACGATGCCTACATGTGCCAGAACACGAGAGTGTCCACAGTTCCTCGAACCCGTGCCAGTTCAGCAGTGTGAGGCTAGGACAACAAAGGACAGTCAAACTATATTATCTGAAGTTTTGAACTGACAAACTATTGGCATAAGTAGCGATTTACTGTTAATGTTTGTGTGTTCGTACCTCCTCATTGGCCTCTGACTCGATTTTCTCAACTCGTAGTCTCTCCTCAGCCACGTCAGAGTCCTCGTGTTCAATCACATCATCATTCTTCTCGGGGACAATGCGAGAATTACCGATCCCGCCCGTGTTACACCTAAACACATCCTTAGTGTCACCTCCCGTACTACGCACATCTAATACACGGAGGAGGATGTACAGCAACACACAATGCACCAGTGCCTGGATGAAACAGGAAATCCAGAATATATATATATATATATTTTTTTTTCCAAAAACCCATAAAATAGTTTACAGGTCGGATAACTGGAAATATATATATGTTTTTGGCCAAGAAATTTTCCTGCCAATTGCTAAAGTTGGAAAATCTGAATTTTCAATAAGACCAATATATATATCATGTGTATGGAAATTAAGTGGAGCAGTAATCATAATTATTAACCCTTCCACCGATTTATCTCTGTTTAAAAATGTTCACCTAGCCTCTATAATCCAAAACTAGGCGTAGATCGGAGAAAGGGTTAAGGACAAAAAATATGTTTCCCTTGATACATGTACAAGAATCACGGAAAGAATTCAACTCACCATAATCAGAACAAAGATGATGTTACTCTCCCACTCAAAGTAGTCTCCAAACAAAACCTCCACATTTGTGAGGGATTTTATACGATGAATCTGAAATGTGAGGTGGAATATTTAAACCCAAGAAATGATACTTTTGAACAAGCACATGATTAGCACAAATTTCTGACAACCCTAATGTACAGAGGAGACATATAGTCATCATGATACTATTATCCACCCATGCTAAAGAATTATGCTTTTCATCTAAAAACAATAAATACCCTATCTATTTATTATAAGGCAGAATTTAACATGGCTTTCAACAATATTTCAGCTATATCATGACGAACCAACTAAGCACCACCCAGCCCAGTTGTGTTCCTGCTACTTCATAGAAGAAATCTTTGAAGCAGCATGGAACCAGATACCCTCCATCCACCCTATAAAACACTGAGGACAGCGCACAAGACACAGACAGGGCGCTTACATGGTGCAATAAAGACAAGTGATATTACAGTGCTAGACATCACATTTTTCAAGTTCCTGTTGCTTCTCAGCAAAATTCATTGAAGCAACAGGAACCTGAACCCACCCAACCACCCGCTATTTATAACATATATATACATGGATAGATAAATGCAACGGGAAGAGAAAATATATATTCTAGCTCCATTATATACATGTATATTATATCAAGTGAAGCCTGTGTAAACAAACATATACACAGAGTGACATTGGTATAGTATGGGCCCACTGTTCCAGTACAAACAGTCACAGATAAGGCAAGGGGAGCAACTCTGTCAATGTTACAACAGATGGTTTCTGGATCTATCATTTGTGCAATGCTATCCATGTTTATGATGAGTCAAGACTTCATAACAAGTAAATATTTTCCAGTTTATATGAAGTGAGTGCAAGTAATGGACAATTTGCACTATAGTTCAAGTTAATCCCTGGACAAGGCTGTCTGGCCTCGATGGCAGCAGGAGGTGCACCGACACCTGGCTGGATGCTTGAGCCCCCGTTCGTCAATACGGGTGCTTCGCTATGTCTTCAACCTAGAACATATTTTTAATCGATGATAACTATACGGTATATTCCCGACCTGAAGTTGATAAAATTATCATAAATGTAAGCTATTGGTCTTTTCTTGGATAAGTACAGGCCCGTAGCCAAGGGGAGTTTTCTGGGGTCAGGCGAACCCCCCTTTCGGAAATATTATATATTTTTCTCATATAAATGCCCTTTTTAAACTGAAGCGAACCCCCTATTTGCCCCTTTTCCCATACAGCGAACCCTCTGATGTGCCCTTTTGGAGTGAAGGCGAATCACCCCTCAGTAAATCCTGGCTATGGCCCTGAAGTAGGAATATTTGATCCATATTATCATATTTGCACCGGTTATCAATAGTTGCAAAACCCGCTCCATGTTATAAACATGGGGAAGAGTTCATCAAAACAAACGGAAGCTCGCGCGGTAGCCCATGTGATGAGCACCTGTCGCCGTCACAGGGGCAGGACAGCATTACTCAAGGATTAATGCGGAAAGAACCCATTATACCAACATCCTATGCCAAAGATCCTCTGAACAATTCATGCTATACACAGAGTCACTGTGGATCTGTTTTTACTTCATTAGCAATCAACCAGTTAATTAATATTATGGTCAGTCCGCTTTATATTTCAATAACCCTATCAGAATTCAGTTGCTCCCAATGTTTGTGTTGTTCTCATCAATTTGATCACCCTCGAAAATCAATAGAATACTGAAGAAATAATGGATCAAGTACATGATTTGGACCATTTTATCAACTTCTATAGTGGGAAAGGAGATGGTACGATAAGGCAGCATTTTGGCCTATACAGTACAAGGCAGAAAGGCAGAAATATCTTGATGCTAAACGCGAGTTAAAAAAATCATTTTCGCGACTATAATTTATTAATCTCAATCGGAAAATGCGCCTCAATCGCGCAAAAACAAAAGCATAATCGCGACTGAGAAGCGTCGACCGTTCGCCTTCACTGTAATGATACTGCATGACGCGATCAGAACAAGTCGCGTGTTGTAAATAAATGGGTCCCTTTGCTATTTGCTGGTATGCTCGGATAAATGCATGCGGGAGGATTTTGTTGTTGACTGTCTTTTTTTGAAGCGATATATTTGCATGTAGCTTGATTGAAACCCCGCTAAATATATTTATTTTCAGAAGGCCCATACTTTAATTAATCTGTCCCTGAAAATATCTGCTCGTTTGTGTCTAAAATAAAATCAGACCAGGCGAGAAAATATAATAAACAAAAAAAAACTTTGATTTCGGCAACATTTACCGTGCGTCTATGTCCCAGCCATCTCATCACAATTTTGCCCAATTCAACCGGACGATCGTGCTAAAATACCAGTGCATCGTCCCTGTGGGTTTTAATCCGACATATAAATCCGAGTATCGCTTGTTTCCATTGTAAATCCAACAGTCGGCTCGCTAAAAGTTTCCTATGGAGTCATTTAAATTCACTTGGCACAGAAGACCGACATACAGACAGACAGCCGGCCAATCGCTGCGATTGTCTCACAGCTTTTTCTTCGGTGACCTCATTCTCAACTAATCAGCTTCGCAGTATTAACCAGCTCAGTCGGCCTTGTTTTATCGGGGGAATATTCTGATGACATGTCTATCTAATCAAATCCTTCGTTAATTGTTTGGTTATTTGTTAAATCACTCATCATAGGTCGAAAGTGGGGGAAATGATCTTGGAAATGAGGCCAAGGTCTCCCACATTCTACCTCGAGAAATGAGATTTCGATGCGTTGAAAATGGTCCAAAAAAACCCGGCAAATTCTTTTCTGATTTTCTCAATTTCCATCAGAATGAAGGTACGTCTTCAATAAAATAAACCTCTTATACGTTTATGGTATTCAGGGGTCGAAATTTACACCTGTCTACCTGTCCCTGACAGGTAATTTTTGAAAGAGACAGGTAGTAAAATAAAGTACCTGTCTCCAGTGACAGGTGCCCAATATTTTTTTTTTTTTTTTTTGTGTGTTTGAAATATTTTTCTGACAAAATTCATTCAATTAGTGCATGGAGACAAGGTGTTGTTAATTTATTGGAAGCTTGCAACATGTAGCTTTGTCAGTAATCTTGAATTACATGTAGCTGACAATTTCAACAATCACATGTTCAGGTAAATCGTAAAGGTGACAGGTAAACATTTTGTTCACCTGTCTCATGTGACAGGTAAATTATTCTGAACATTTCGACCCCTGGTATTATTCTTAATAAAATTTGAACATATATTGCCGATTATTTCATTATTGGACGATGTGGACTATCAACGAGCTTTCACTCGATGAACATTTTACTGTGAGGGGAATATTTTACGTGGTGGTCAATCTCGGCGTATTCGGCCAACAAGACACGATCTGACGCGATCAATAAAGTAATCCCTTTTGAAAAATGCCTGCGTATCGAGCTAAAACCCAAGACGATCGCTTCGACGGCTACCATCGGCCGCTTTTACACGCTGACGCATTTACAGAAAACAGTCGGGTCGAAAGCGCGTGTTCCGAAATTTACAGTCGCGACTCCTTCAATAAACTAGCGCGGGTCAGTCTCGATTACTTCGCATTCTAATCGCATTTAGCATCAAGTTATCTCTGCCTTGTACTGTACATAGTGCGGTTGAAATCGATAAACTAAACTGTCGCAAAAATGATTGTGTTTTAATACAATGGCAAGAAAAAATATATGTACACAATATGTGGAACTTCTAGCTACAATGCGTTATGATTATAGCCCAATTCGGCAAGGGTTTTTTCTCTCCCTTGTTCCACTAGGGGCATGATGGTGCAGGGAACTTCCGGTAAGTACCAAAGGCCCTCACAATTAGTTTTAGTAATAAAATATTCAATTTTTCTAGACAATAAACTTCTTGATGTACACGAATACAGGATCTATCCATTCATCTAGAAAATATCAACAGAATAGTTTTTCAAACAAATATTCTGGACTAGTTTATTCAAAACAATTGCGAGTGCCTTTGGTGCACATGAAACCGAGGCGACTACTTCCTAGAAGCAGCTTTTCGCACCTCTAACCTCAAAGAGCGGCAGTTATTCAGGGGAAGATCAGAAACTTTTCGGAAAGGGCTATAGTTATGACGTGAAATTGAAATGCGCAGCATTCGTGAAGAAAGGGTCTAAATTAATCATTCAAACAAACATTTCAACTGCACGACATATAGGCCAAAATGTGCCTTATTGTACCATCTTCTTCCACTTCATGCGATTGAATCATCGGAGGATTTATTAGTTCAAGTGTTACTTGGCTTCTATTTATAAAATAGCCCATGGGCTTCAATACCCCTCGGCTATCAGTTATTGTCTACACCCAGCAATCATGCATTGTATAACATCATCAGTGTATTTTTAGAACTAGATAACAAAAATGTGATCTACTAGGGCTGACTGTAGTTCAGCTTTTGCCAAGGCCGGAGGTTCTGGTAGAGCATGACCGAATTCTTAGCTCTAAATATACTCTTTTAAAAAGCTTATAATCCAATCAAGTAATTTTATCTTGGAAATATAGATCAAGGTCAGTCATCTTCAAAAAAATTCAAGTCAATTCTAATCGCATAGGGAACATGAATTTGGAGATCTTAAACTTAACATATAGAATTTGACCTTTTAAAAATAGGTCAAGGTCAGTGATATTCTTCATTAGTCTTCAGGTCCAGCCATAAGTGATATAAATTTGTACAATGTAGATATAATCTTTCATAGAATATTGTACTAAACAGAATCTGACTTGGATAAAATAGGTCAAGGATAAAATAGGTCAAGGTCAGCCATCTTCCGCATACCTTTGGAGCATCACCAGATGTACACATGGTATTAATTTGAAAAGCCTAGCTATATTCTTCATGTTAGACCATAATAAACAGTATATGACCTATAAAAAATAGGTCAAGGTCAGTCAACTGGGATAGGTTTCTAGTCAGTCACGAGTTGCATGAGTAATATGAATTTGGAGACCCCAGCTTCAATCCTTCCAAAAATAT
>JAVTVY010009659.1:0-43076 GCA_036873755.1 Hanleya hanleyi
AACATTTGACAAAAGATTTTCAAGTATTGAAATCTCGTATTTCATATAGGGATCAATATTGTCAGATTCTTCAATTCGGTCTAGTGAACAACATGAAAATGGGAAATGACTGAGATGACGTCGGATAACGTGATCAGGTATCCATGACGTCCCGTTAGAAGCCGTCACAGTGCGATAAAAGTTCTTAGATCGAGTATGACGTTGCAAAGCATCACGCTCGGAATGCCAGTGCGCGTTTTCTGACGTCATCTCAGGTGCTGGAGCCAAGTGCAGGTGCTGTTACGTTTTTTAGAGAATGTCAGAAGTGTGATTTCAATGCCCGTGATATTAAAAAATGAGGTCACAGAAACACGTTCACCATAATTGCTTTCAACTACTGAATAACTTTTATCCAAATATGTTATTTGCTGAATATTTTTTAAATGACGCTTTTACCTCTTTAAATATTGTTATTAGTACAATTTTGCAGAATATATTTGCCCCAAAAGCGTATAAAAGTTATGTCACATAAGACCAGATGTATAAAGCAACATTTTAGATAAAATTAAAAGCTTTGCAGTTCACCTTTAACTTATAGGAATAGATATAGAATTACAGGACTCCATGCATGTTTTATGGATATGTCCATATGAAGCGGAAAAGCTGAAATTGCTTTTACAAATTATGCATTAAATCTATTATGTATAATATCTGGCACATGCCATATGTGCGATATCTTCAGATCATAAACACTTGTTGATGTGATAATCAACTCTTCCCTGCATAATTCCTCTGATTAACATTTCTGTTAATCCAGATCTGATTTTTGATATGCCTGTTAATTGTTATAATATTAAGTCTTCCTTCATATATGTATAGATCTGTCATAATAGCCCTGTGATATCAGCATATATAATATTGTGTGAATATCAAGAAATATCCCTAAATCTTACTGTATGTACTTGTACATTGTTATATATTATGGTAATTCCCCTAATAATTCGATCACCGGAACTGCAGCAAAAAATGGCTTATATCTGGGAATTTTCTTCATGGCACCAGCTACAAGGTGTCAAATTTTGTCATTATATGACTTTTCTTCGGTTTGAATGAAGAATGGGAATGTTACTTATTCTCTGTGTTTGAATAACAGAGTTGAAAAGTGAACTTCCTGTGATTGAATTATTAGAGGAATTACCGTACCTATACTTTTAAGCAGTGTTCAGGTGGTTTACAACATCTGAAGAGAGATGACGACCCAGCATCTATCTCCCTTATTCATGGATATTGAATTACAGAATTCATAACCAAATTTTATTGGAGTTTACTTTTAACATGGCAGTGTGACTAACGTCACAGGACCTACGAAGTAGGGTAGTCATTAGGACGAGCACTGTGCTCTTGGAAATCCCCCTGCCCAAGTTGAAATCCTGCCTACATTATTAAGATGGGCACAGCCGAAATCCAGTGATTTTCATCAAAAGTAGGTCAGCTCAGAACTTGATGGTAGCAGTCCCCTAATGCACGTTCATGCCAAAAATCAAGGTTCTGATGTCAACGATTCTCCTTATTTTGCCGATGAAAAGATTCGGATGGACGGACTCTGACTCACTCACTCACTCATTACCGAACGAGTTGCAAATGAGAGCCTACTTCGTAGGAATATGCCCGTCGATAGACGAGGTGATAATTGTGATCACGATTTCTCTCCGTCTGTCTATTTAACTGTTTGTAAGCTCTACAATATCTTCAGTTCCAGGTCATGAATTGGTACCAAACTTGGGGTATAGGTTACATATGAGACAATTAGAGAAACCCTATTTATTTTGAGGTCAAAAGGTCAAGGTCACTGTGGTCAAAAATGAGTAAATCATTGGAAATACTAGTTTTTACTAGTACAGTTCCAAAATGTGGATTGTGATGATGAAGAAGCTAGACCATTGATTGATTGAAGGCCAATAGTGGCCAAAGGGTATTGTCTGCGTTGTTCGTCCATCTCTCTGTCTATCTTGCTTGTTAACACAATATCTCTTGAAGGGTTATTGCCAGGTACATGTATTCCAAATTCGTATAACATATGCAACTGGCAATGGTCCTGAAGCCTATTGAAGGTGACTGACCTTGACCTATTTTATCAAGTTCAAATTCTGGTATTGGTGATATCTTTTGAAGGATTACATGTAGGCTCTCCAAATTCACACCACATGTATGTAGTACAGTACAGGGCATAAAATTGAAGGCTCTTGTTAGTTACTATCTACCATCAACGTTACATTCACTTGAACATCATTATGATGGTGATCAGAGTATGAGAAGTGGGGGGAGGACTCGCTGATGTTCTTCATCAGTCACTCATTTTTGTTAGAAAATAGTTGAGCTAAAAAAAAATATAAAAAAAAAGAAAGAAAAAACCCCTGGTCAAATACAAGTTAATATCTGTCCTGTATTTCCTGCAACCATTTTATGAAATAAATTGGGTTTATACAATGAAGAATTGCATATTGCCTCCTATCCCATTTGTTTGATAGTACAACAGGTGAATAAAACGGAGAAGTTGATTTTTCATCTCTGAAATACCGTGGATTACAACATTAATTCTAACTGGTTGACTCACTTCATCTCTGTAGTCAATGGTATGTGTGTGTGTGCGCAAGAGAAGTCAACTGGTTCTGCTCAGTTTGGAGTCCGAGTATTAAAGACTATCAGTCCAAGGGACGACAACTGATACTACTCGGCCAGATTAAGGACTGGAAGTCCAAGAGAAATCAGCCGGTACTGTTCAGTCAGCCAGAGTAGGGACTAGCAGTCCAAGGGATGTCAGCTGGTACTGCTCAGTCAGCGAGAGTAATTACTGGCAGTACAAGGGAAGTCAGCTGGTACTGCTCAGTCAGCGAGAGTAATTACTGGCAGTACAAGGGAAGTCAGCTGGTACTGCTCAGTCAGCGAGAGTAATTACTGGCAGTCCAAGGGAAGTCAGCTGGTACTGCTCAGTCAGCGAGAGTAATTACTGGCAGTCCAAGGGAAGTCAGCTGGTACTGCTCAGTCAGTGAGAGTAATTACTGGCAGTCCAAGGGAAGTCAGCTGGTACTGCTCAGTCAGCGAGAGTAATTACTGGCAGTCCAAGGGAAGTCAGCTGGTACTGCTCAGTTGGACAGAGTAAGGACTCTATTTAGACGCTGTGCACAGCAAACTCTTCATCCAAACTACCATATAGGGGGCATATAGTCCACTTTCTGCCAAACTCTTGTCACACGAGTATGCATGGATTACCGGTACTGTGAATTCAGTGGAATATCTCAATCACAATGATTAGCGAGAACAGAGGAAGGAATAAGGGTTTGATTTTGCAGACATGGGGATTAAATTCAAGCAAGTAAGGACGTACAGAATGCCGACTGTCCAAAGGCTGGCAGCTACAGTGTTTGTTGCTCATTACTGTCTTAGAGGTTCAATAATGATAGGTTGTTGAAAACATCTGAACTTGGAGTTGACGTCAGACTGGATGTAAAAATAGTCTCAAATTTTCTTTGCACCAGGTTGAATGGACGTAATATTAAAACAGGTGTTTCAATAATGGTTGGACTTTAGCCTCAGGGGAGGGTCATCGAACCAACATGGCCAGATATCTGATTACACTAATTCTCCTGAAATTGTTCACTTCACGTGAAAGCCGATAAAATCTTCATTGATTGGAGGCTAGTTGAGGAGTCCCTATTCAAACACATGTGAGCAAATATCTGTCATCACGAAGAAAGGATCGTACAGACCTCATTGCAAAACAAAGACGTGTACAGATCTCTTACAGACAAAAGACCAGCATGCATCCATTCAATTTTCCGTCAATACCCAATGCTGTTTTCAAGTGTTTACAACTGAATCGTGTTTTATATTTTCAAGATCTCCGAGTGATTACACGCTCTGCTCTAGCCCCTTTGATTCATGAAAATCCCCATTACGCCAGGAGAGATTTTCACTTTTTCTGCTTACCCCAAAAGAAACATTCACTGCACCCTGGGAAAATGGCCATCTTGATAAGAATCAATGAAGAGATTTAGTTCAGTCTCCCCGGAGGACGCATCCTTAACAGTTGTATGAACTCCTTAATGATCTCTTAATCTTGCTTCTCGGGGGAACTTGGGTACAGACAGATAACAATATCAGAGTATCGAACATAAGCTGGAAAATAACATTGAAAACGGGCTGAACACGCATTTGATTCCCAAAATTCCTCTGTCTGAGATTATGGATCACGGAATCTTTTATAAGCTTGAATAATGTTGCTATTCATGATACTGGTACTGTTTAAAGGTGCGGGTAATGAAATGTGGCGGTATGCATGAAATTGAGTTTGCTCGTAAATGGCGATGATCAGCCTATTCTGTTTCTGAAACTTATAGACTGGTACATGTAGTTGTAGAACTGTGTTGAGTAATGAGCATAAAAATGGAGAATTTGGTGTATTTTCACAAGATAACAAACCATTTGCAATGTGACAACCAATTCGTGCATACTGGAGAAGTTGGTTATGTAGAATAGCTGATTTGCTTTGAAGTCGGATTACGGAGCTCAAGTTATTATTGAAACGGTTAAGTAGTGTCCTTTTGAACAATATATATATACTGACTTTTATGGCCAAATCGGCCATTTGGAAAGAAGAAAAGTTGTACACTGCAATGCAGAAGCAAAAATGCATGGCGACAGTCTGATTTTTTCGTAAAATTTTTTATTTGTGATTCAGGGTGTGATTGCAGTCGCAAGGCTCTTACATACCAAAACGAGAAAATGACTAACCAAGCCTGAAATGGTTCGATACACAAAATAAGAGGACAATGGTCAGAGCATATGTAAACGTAACTAAACATAAACAGGAGTGGAACACAAGGCCCATGTTTATCTTCAGGTCAAGCTAGCTCAGTAGTTCAATACAGAGAATTCATATGCATACATGTGTGATGTAAATCTAGAAAAGCCAACTGCTCCAGATTGTACTACCAGCATTTGTGACCATGAAAAAAGGTCCGTTATCTTCAGTTAAATTCTGGTCAATGAGCTTGTGCATCTGTATTGTGGATTTGAGAAGGATACGTAGCTCTAATCCTTCAGTAGATGTACTAACAAACCTTGAGAAAATAGGTCAAGGTCAGTCAATTTGAACATGGATCTGGCAAATAACCAGATGTATCTGCGGTCTAAAAGGCTAGCTCAAGAAATATCATGCTAAAAGTACCAAATTGATATTTAATTGTAACCTCAACTTAATTGACCTCAAAAACGAGCCGGTCAAGGTCGGCCACTAATGCGGGAGTTGCACAATACAGGGTTCCGGCCTTGGCCGCTAGGATCGCCTTTGTCTTTATTTCCGTTTCATACCACTTCTATCGTCTGCTAGGCACAGCTGAGTGGGCTGGCTGATCGTTTCGCTTGGACGCGTAGCGGGCGATAACTCTCAGGATCGCTATTATCCGAGAATGGCTCTTAAGCCCTTTTGTTTTTCACTTCAGACTTAGCGAGATAACGACACCCACAAAGAATGATTATGACGATAGTATATGACTGCTGTGAACATAAATCATTTATTTTGTATCCACGTAAACGTCCGTACAGAAATAAAGACGTCTTTTAGTTTTCATACTATTTCAGCCATCCCGCGGGCCTGTTTTATATTCGGTATATTTGTCTTTCACCATTGCTAACGTATATGGCGGCACAATCGAATAAACTACGACAGGTTTCTATCGATTATATCAAGTATTGAACTTGAAATCATATAAATCAACTACATACCTTAAAGCAAACACGCAGTCGCTGCTATTTTCATATCAATTTCCATGTCGGCTGCTTTTTCGCGATAAACTGTACATGTCGTTCGCCGCGATCCTGGCGGCTGGGCGGTGGTTATTACGGAGAGTTATCGCCCGCTACGCGTCCAAGCGAAACGATCAGCCAGCCCACTCAGCTGTGCCTAGCAGACGATAGAAGTGGTATGAAACGGAAATAAAGACAAAGGCGATCCTAGCGGCCAAGGCCGGAACCCTGTATTGTGCAACTCCCGCATTGTCCGGCCCATCGCCAGGTGCAAAAGTTGTACAAATATGAACAGAAAGACTGGTTCTTCCAGAAATAGCACGGTAACAACAATGATGGACAAACTGACAGAAGACTCCATCGATCAAAATTGACCAGGAGGTCAAAATCATTTTATACTGGCTGGTATCCATGAATATGATTTAACGTCGCTTTCAACTATATTTCAGTCATATAATGACATCCTCTTCCTTTTCACACCCGGGAACCCCACGGGTGCCCCAGTTAGTTGCCTCTAAGACAATGCTGTCTGAGGAGCTGAGGCCTAGTCTAATTACCATGATCTGGGGTGTGCACGATGACATCAGCATCTCTGAAAAGCATATCAAATGGGTACATATTTGTAACAAGAGACTTCGAAGAATAGAAAGAAAGGAAGCCAATTTTAGTTTCTTTGAAGTTTTTATTCCATGTTCATCCACAGATCACGGGTTCAGTATATTACCATTCTTACTTCAGTTTACCATTTCGACTTTGGGCGTTATGTATCGGTTATGTTACAATGCTTTTTCAGTTCAATCAGACCAACAATACAGCTGCGGTGCGCAAATAGGCAAGGGCGAGTAGTCGAAATTGGACACTGAAGTAAAAATTGTAGTAAAACCCACACAATTATTAAATTGATATATATTAAATATATGAAAACTTTGGCTCCATTAGCCACAGGGAACCAATATTCAAAATGTGAATACAAACAAGTCTAATGATATATATCACTGGTATGATCACAGAACAGGGATCAAGTCAGCATTCGTGTGAAAAATAGAAGTACCCCTGCTGAAAAAATAAAGTTATCTTGTTTTGGTTAGGAATAGAGGAAGATCTCAATTACATCACTTGGAATCATCTTTGGCATGTACACACATAACATTCTCCTTACTGGGGGAGAGGACAAGGGTCACAAAGATGAAACAGTAGACCAGTGCACATCTACTACATATGTGGAATCTGGTGCTTAAAGTCTCGGAATCCTTGCAGTAAAACAGAATTATCTGGGCCATAAATGGACAGACGGATGAAGTGATAGCTAAATGTATATGCCCTGGGGGAAAAAAACAAAATAGAGGAAAAAGTAGGAATGAGTGGGTGAGTAGGATTTAAAGTCGTTTTCAACATTTTTTCAGTCACCTCACAACGGTGCCCACATATGCCAGAACACGAGAGTGTTCACAGATCCTATTATCCTGGACACTGATCAACCCAGCCAGTACAGTACCCGGTCACCCATCCAAGTAGAGAAGTGCACATTTACTACATAAATACAAAAAGCATGTGTCCAATTTTCAGTATTCTAGCATCAAAACAAACTGAGATAAGGTCGGTTCTACCCACTGATGGTTAGACATACAGAGCAAAAAGTAGGCCAGTGCACATCTACTACATGCACGGTATCTCTAAGTCATATCCTAGAAGCAAAGGATATGGTCCATACAGGATGGGGACTGCTTTTAGAATCCAGAGGATCACATCAATCATATGAAGAGCGTACACCTTCCTACATATATGGAGGTATCTTACTGTTATGTGCTTTGAAACACACTGGACATTGAAATCAGTGTTAAGTTGCAGATAGGCGGTGTAATCGTTACATAAACTGCATCATAAGTTCAATTAGTTAAAGGAGAACTCGCCTGATCGTGTTTTCCGCTCTACACATCCTCTTTGATAATTTCTTTGTTAATTGACAGGATTTACGGGAATCACAGCCAATGAAGGTTCCTGATTTACATTGAATGTCATTATCACCTACTATTCGCAGCATTTTACAACAATACAACAGCCTATAATTCATACAATCGGGACTTATAATGGGGTTGAAATATTTATGAACGTGTTTTCCGCTCTACACATCCTCCTTGATAATTTCTTTGTTAATTGACACGATTTACGGTAATAATCCATTTTATGTCAGAAATAGAGCATTATAACAAATTATCACATCGAATGCATTATTTCCATGGAACACCTTATTTCATGGAGTATATATATAGGGAGATCGCGTGCCCTTTCTATACTACTCATCGCACACTACTCATCGCGCATGCGCAGTCGACCCATTCTACTGTAGGGTGCAAGTCTGGCCCATGGAATCTCAGGTAGTGAAAACCCCAGGTCTCTCGCCTCACCCTATCCCGCGCCACACCTATGCGACCCGCTTGAGTGAGTAAAGCATAGTAGGAGGAGGAGGAGTCGGAGTCGGGCACCCCACGGATTATACTAGGGAGATACGGCCAATTCCTGAAGTAAAATGATGTTGACAAGACCATCTGGTAAAGGATGCACAAAAATATGACAAATGTAATCCTCTCAGTTCAGTTTCAGACTAACGGATGAAGCGTCAGCAATGTAAATTATTTAGTTACCTATTTGTAGGGAGTTAAATTCTTAGTTATATACAGTACACTAATGATCTTTTTTTGGAATGTCACATTTGATCAATTTAGAAACACCACGATTGGCTGAATGACCTTTCTAATTTTTCTTCAAGCCAATGATATTGGCCAATCTTTCTTTCGAAAATTCAAATTAACCATTGACAATCTTGTATTTCCAATGATGCATTGAATTATTTAGATAGTCCACATCAGAAGTCTTCATTGGCTGAATGGTCTTTCGATTTCCTCGATCATCCAATGAAAATAGGCCTACCATCCGGAATCGTTTTTTGTATTTGAATGGACATATCAAATGTTCAAATTTGGAAAATGTCTCATGATGCATTTAGTAGATGAGTGTCTGAAATAAATGTTTACAATTCTATGCTTTAATGATGATTTCATATACTTAGGGTATTGAGAAAATATGGCGAACAAATCTGACAAAGATGAAAGAAATGCACCAAATATCATTCAGCAAGATATACGTCTCTGTATATCCAACAAGACATTAACAAAATTAAAATGAAAACGGTAATACCACCTCAAATAAGAAAATAGGTTACATATACCAGACAACATAAACATCATAAATAGGAAAATATGAAATAAAAATAACACTAAAATTATACGGCTGAAAATAACATTTCCACAAATACACCCACGTATGTTTCACTGTACATTAACTCAGCATAATTATTTACATATTAAAACCCACTCGAACCTGATTGATATTGATATAATATCAAAAATTGTTTTGCCTCAAGCAAATTCCCTTGAAGTTGACAAGGAATAGCTACAAAACAAGTGTCGGAACCACATGTACCCTATATTTACTTAGATTGGGCTATTCCATATTCACTCAAAATAGAGGCAATAGGCAAGCAAAATTCGGCAACAATTCTCAGTATATCCAATTATTTTCCTTTACTAAAGACAGTTTTAAGAGAGAGAAGGTAGTTACTGTCTGTCTCACATTACGAGGGAACGGGATTTTCATCAATATATCGGAGCCAATTATTCTCTAGAGAGGTGAAATTTCGCAAATCATCTGGACACTATTTTTGCATTTTATCCTGAAATTTCATGAAAATCCAACCAAAACATGGGTCAAATTCACCAAAATGAATTTCACTCTGACAATTTTGCATGTTAAATTATGACGTCACGAAGGCCAGTCCCAATGTTACAACAATGCAAGCCCAAAGTCATTGTGCTTTGAAAATAACATGCGAGGTACTGGTATTGGAGGTTTTCTTTGATTCTGAAGAGATTTCCTTGAAATTTCAGAATAAAAATGCACAAATTAATTATAGACACTGTGAAAGAATTTGTCTCCAAGATAAACTGTCTCCAATATATTGCAGAAAATCCCGTTCTCTCGTAATGCGAGACAGACGGCAGCAAAATCACCAGCAGACTTTACCAATAATATCATACCTGTAAGATTTATTAAACTTACAGGCTCCTGGTACGTAAACTGCATTCTTGTCCAACAATATCATATATATATATATGCATATAAATGTTGGGACACAACGGCTAGAAGAGTATGTTCATTTAATCTACATCAAATCTACATTCCTCAATCTCCCTGAACATGGCAGGGGTCGAAATAATTAGAATTTTCAACTTGCTCTTTGGGCAACTGATTTTTCAAACTTCAGGTCACAGAGAGATGAAGGGACAAGGAAGACTTGCCAATTTTAGGTTGTCTTGGGCAAGTATTATTTTGACCCCTGAATGGTTTCACTTGTGTTCAGTCAAAGTCAACTTCTCATGACCTCATTTTTCTATACGGTTTTGCATGTTAAAAGGTGGAACACATTCAATTGATAAACTATACATGTATGAATATATTCGTCAAATCTACGATACAATGTGCAGTGTTCGATTGAGCAATTCCATGATGTCATCACGCCCTTACGGTAATCCTTCTAACAATTCAATCCCCCTATCAATATTGAATCACCCCCAATTTGCGAACACTTGCTAGACGACACTGGAACTCATCAAACAGCCTACACCAGTAGACTCTTGCAGTCCCTACATCCACAAGATGAAATGCAAACGCGCCATGTGGCGGATCACAGATTTGACTTATTATGTATGCTTCATAGGCTGAGAATTCAAATTTCAGCATCAACTCGTCTCCCATGATGCAACACTAGATTTGTGTTTTGAATCTGCACGAACATGACACATAATAAACATTTGTAAGTAATGTTTCTGTTTGTAACTAAGTCAAACCTGCTCTTAATTAATGCCTTTAATCCCTTATTAAATGCACAATCAAACGTAGAAAACGGAAGTTTAAAAGAAAAAGTTAGCTCCCCTAGGAGAGAGTTATCCGCCCCTAGGAGAGCTCTTCATTCAAATCCAGCTTGGTCACCATATAAGCGACTGCAGCCTGATTCCTATCCTCTTTCTCAAACCGAGACCAGTAATGAAACAAGGCCGCGGTACGAGGGGACGGAAGGGTGGGCACATTAAATTAAGAGCAGGTTTGACTTAGTTACAAACAGAAACATTACTTACAAATGTTTATTGTTTGCTGCCTAAGTCTTAAACCTGCTCTTAATTAATGCCCTAGTACCAACATACGGAGGTGGGAACCTCGGTCTTGTGGTAGAACAAAGTAGGCTAAGTGACCGCTGGAATGACACAGAAACATGGGCATAGCATGAACAATCCATAATCAACAAATGCAACCTTGGTCATCAACATAAAAAAGGTTAAACATGTGAATAAGATACTGATGTACTTATCTTTGATTGTTCACAGCCATGTAGCTGTGTTTGTGGTGTGGAAATTATTAGTTTCCCCCCCGAGTAGTACGCAGGCGGAGAGACTATAGGTCTACTCGGGGAAGCCGTCTTTACCAAGAGGGGACCTCAGCGAAATGGAATATTGGTCTACTTGGTAAGGCTTATTTATCTTGGCTGTTCCTAAGACCGGGTAAAGCGGAACTGGTCCGGCCTAGTGATCGCCAAGTCACACCACTCTCAGTCCACAATCGTCTTCCATCCAACCAGCTTTATATAGGGAGTTGAGTGCCGAAGACGGTGCTGAGATCATGAGAAGGACGTCAGATTCAACCTGAAGGACATAATCAAAACCGCAGTTAAGGTAAAGATCACACTCACCATGGATACATACATCTTAGGGTGATGATACAGTGTCCTACATCTCTTTAGAGGATCCAAGGTCGAGCATCTGACTTAATTCTTCCTTCCATATGAGATCAATCAATTGTGGACCAATAGTATGAATGAGATGAGATGATACAGCAATTTGCAGATTTGCTGTGATGATTCAAACTGCCGCCCCCCCCCCCTTTTTTTGGAATTTAGTTGACCACGTGCTGGGCCGCTACTAACGGCCCAAGCGTGGATATCCCTTCTGACTGGACTGACAAATCTCTCAGATAGAAGTTGGTGAACGTGGAGTTCGCCGTCCAGGCACAAGATTGGACAATGTCATGGAGGGACAAATTCTTCCATAATGGCCATGACGAGGCAATGGCGCGAATCTCATGAGAAGAGGCATTCGACAACAGAGGGGGAGCGTCTATGGCCAATTGATAAGACCATTTAATGGTTTTCTTCAACCACGCGGCGATGGTATTTTTGGTAATGTCACGCAAAGCCGACGGCCGAAGAGACAGAAATAACAGGCGCCGAGAGCCGCGAGCGGAGTCGGTACGAGTAAGATAGTGGCGAATAGCCCGGACCGGGCATAACAGGAGGTCGTCTTCGAGCCCATGCACAAAGTCTGACAACGCCGGAATGGAGTACGATCGTTGAGCGCACGGACCTGAACGCACAGACTCATTTTTGGCAATAAATTCAGGAATGGGTCGAAAAGAAATGCGCGACCAATCCGCCGTCCAGGTCATAGAAGATCTTTCAAGAGCATGAAGTTCAGATACTCTAGACGCTAAAGCAAACGCCGCCAAAAAGGCGGTCTTATAAGACACAGCTTTTATAGAGGCGGATTCCAAAGGTTCAAAGGGTGGGCGAATCAGAGCACACAGAACCACACCAATATCCCATTTCGGTAACAGTTGTCGCGAACGGCGAGACTGTAACGCGAAGGCGCGAATGAGCGCAGAGATATTATCGTTTAGACTAATGTCTACACCCGAAGTAAGGCGTAACACCCTAGCCAGAGCAGATCGATACCCTTCAATGGTGCTGATTTGAAACTTCTTATCACGATGAAGATGAAGGAGAAAGTCAGCTACTAGGGAAACAGAGGCAGAGTCGGGATCGGCATCGTGTCCTCGGCACCAGGAGACGAAATAGGTCCATTTCGCCTGGTAGAGCTGCGATGTGGAAGATCGATTGGCTGAAACCATCGTTCGTGCAACCTCCGCTGAAAATCCCTGGACTGCGAGTGCATTCTGGATAGTCTGCAAACGTGTAGGTTGAGCCACCGAGGGTTGTGATGAAAAATCCCGTGCGGTTGACGTAACAGGTCGGACCAGACTGGCAGACGACGTGGCGGGGCGGTGAGAAGCGGGAGCAATACCGGAAACCACTGTCGCCGGGGCCACCACGGGACTACGAGTAGAATGATGCAGTCGTGACGTGTAATCTTCTGAAGCACTTCCAGAATTAAGGCGATTGGCGGGTAGGCATAAGCCAGGAAGTTGTCCCAATTGATTGACAGGGCGTCGATGTCGAAGGCTTGAGGATCCCGAATCGGACTGACAAACAGAGTCAATTGGGCGTTGTTTCTCGTAGCAAACAGATCGATCAGCGGTGACTCCCAGATGGTGGAGATCTGCTGGAACACCTCCGGATGAAGTTGCCACTCGGTCTGAAGAACGGTGTCCGGACGTGATAAACTGTCCGCTAAGACATTGAGCCGACCCGGAACATGACGGGCGTGTAGATGAATGTGATGAAAACGAGTCCACTCGTAGAGATCCCACACAAGACGAAACATTGGAAGCGAGCGTGTTGTACCCAACTTGTTGATGTGAGCAATCACTGTGGAATTGTCCGTCGCAATGAGAAGAGACGAGTACATGAGACGATGACTCCAATGCCGCACTGCCAGAATGACTGCCTTCATCTCCAGAAGGTTGATGTGAAGACTGGCATCCAACGTTGACCATCTGCCGGATACTACTAATTCGTCCAGATGGGCACCCCAACCGGTCTCGGACGCATCGGTGTACAGATGATGACTCGGAGCCGGAAAACGGAATGGGACGCCCTGCATGACGTTGAGCCGGGATTGCCACCAGATCAGATATGGATGAAGAGACGTCAATACCGGCACCGCTGGATTGATGGAAGGTGTCTGTAGGTAAGGATACAGATGATACTGTAGTGGACGCACCTGTAATCGGCCGTAATGAGTTAGGTCCTGAGTGGAAGTGAGCAAACCTACCAAACTTTGCCACTGTTGACGTGTCCGTGACGTTGATGACAAAAACTTTCGGATTAACACCTGAATTTTGTCCCAACGATCTTCCGGAGGATATACTAGTTGATGATGAGTATCGAACACTGCGCCGATGTAACGGCGAACTTGAGCCGGGACCAACTCTGACTTGAGAGGATGAGGGATGAATCCTAGATGACGTAAGACCAGAAGCGTGAACTGGACTTGCACGTTGAGACGGGACTCGTCCGCTGCCCATAGGAGGATGTCGTCTATATAAACCTCTATCTGAATACCCCGAAGGTGTAGAAAAGCCATGACCGGTGAGGTAATGCGGGTAAACAGCCAAGGGGCTATGTTGACCCCGAATGGGAGAACCTGCCATTCGAAACGACGTTCGTTGACAACGAAGCGGAGATAACGGCGATGACGAGGATGAATTGGAACATGAAGATACGCGTCCTGAAGATCGACTGAGGCCAGCCAATCCCGAAGATGTACACGGGCCCGAATCGATGAAACAGTCGGCATCTTGAAATGAGGGGGAGGGGAGAGATGAAGTTTGTTTAACACTTTCAGATCGATCACCATCCGCATCTGGGGCGAGTCCTTCTTGGGAACCAGAAACACGTGGCTGTAAAACCCAAAGCTGTCCTCCGTCGGCGGTAACTCTCTGACCGCTCCCTTCTCGATGAGCGTGTTGACTGAAGACAGAAGAGTCTGCACGTGACTCGCGGAGACTTGTAGACGGGATGGGCGTGGCCAAACGATAAGTTTGGGAAGGGAACGAAAAGTAAACAGGAAGCCGCGCTCCAAAACTTTCAAAATCCAGGCGTCGTCGGTGATGAGGCGCCAATTGTCTACGAAGTACTGAAGGCGGCCGCCCACAACATGATGACTGAACGACCGGAAAGCAGGAGGGTGAAAAACTTCGGCTTGATCGGATACATGAACTGGATAGTCATTTACTGGAACGACCACCTCTCTTGGATGATTTACCCCGAAAGGAACGGCGACCTCGGCGTGGAGGTTTGTCAATACCCCGAAACCTCCCCCGAGCGGCGCCATCTTGTTGAGTGGAAGAGGAGTTCCGACCCCGCTTCGGGCGACGATCCGACGAACCACCCCGAGCAACAGCCCCAATCAAACGCGCAGTACGTTCCTCGCGGATGACAGGTACAACGGACTCAATGGAATTGTTGAAAATGGCGCTGGATGCTAATGGTTGATGAAGCAAAAAATCCTTAACCATAAAGGAGACGTCCGGCTTGACCACCTTAAGTAAGGCATTGCGTTGCGCTTGGAGAAGCGACACGTATGAAAAAGAAGTGGCCTGAATAACTTGATGGTTAGCCTGCACTAGGGTTTCAATGAAACCCCGCAAATAAGCAACACGACCCGGAGACAAAGAAGTCGATCCATCGTCCAAGCGTAACTCAGGATCCAAAGCAATCCGCGAAATAGCCAACAAAAACCAATCAGTTACCGAAGAAGCACGTTGGATTGCCAATAACATCTCTTGGATACTCTCCACAATTTTGGAATTAAATTCAAGTGGAGTGGCCTTAACTGATTTAGAAACTTGAGATAAATCCCGATCACGCTTGGGTGGTTTGTCCGGTAACACGTTATCATGAAGCTCATGGGCAACTCGGAAACGAGGCTTCTTAAATTTATTGACATCTTGTAACTGACGATCAAATTTGTCTAAATGATCTGCCCATGCTGGTGAAGGAGCACATGTACGAGCAACATCCGGCTTGGGAGTAGCTAATGCAGAATCCGCAGCTGTCCGGCACTTATCACTAGAAGAACCAACCTTCGAAGGGACGGGCATATCCGGAACCAAAGCTAACAATGCCTGCATATTAAGCAAATGATCCATCTTCGACGTATCTTTGACACTAACGTTAGAGGAAGAAGAATCATCCGACTCACTCGACGAAACCGGAGACTGAGAACAAGACGATAAATCATGATCCACCAAATGATCAAGAACAGGGGCTCGTTGAAAATGAACATGGTAATCTTGATCAGAGGGAGCCGAAACCCTAGGCAAATGGTGAGAAGGATCAGGAGAATGAACTGTCGACGTACGAGAAACGGCGTACCGGAGAACGGGAGCGCCGTAAAATAGTACCAAAATGAACCGGTGGACGAGAACTACGGATCGGAGAACGAGATCGTCGAACCGAGGCAATAGAATCACGAACAGGTGAGAACAAACGATGAGGTGGTGAACCTGAGCGTCGTGTATGAGAACGTGAATGGTAATGTGAACCCGAGTGTCGTGTAGCAGTATGTGAACGACGATGTGAAGAATCAACAATATCGGGAACAGATGTTCGTAAGCCCGCAACCTGAACACTTAATGGTAGACCCGAACAGGCCTCCATAGGTTTTTCAGAAATAGGAAAACTATGTCTAGTCTTAACCCGTAAAGGAGAAATTGACACTCTACGTCGTTTCTTTGATTTCTTCTTACTAACAAGTACATGTGGAGAACCGATAGGTAAGGGAGAAATAACCTGGAGGGAAGACTGCTTTTGTTCGACGGGAACAATAGACTGGCCAGGCTTGACCGACTTGGCCTTTGTTAAGCGTAACAAAGGGACTGGTTTTGGGTCGACCCCAGACAATGAAATCCCGGAACGGGTCAAGCTGTCTAGTAACCTGGAGCTATCATCGTGTAGGACGGTACCACTCGGAGGTATGCAAACTGACACGGGAGACTGAGGGTTTTGACCTACTCGGTCAAGATCCTCATTACTCTTTACATCATTAACCAAAGATATCTCTAAGACCCGTCTGTCGATCTCCGACAAAGACGGGTCATCACAAGCATGTAACAGAAAAGCTCGGCGGGCCTGGGCATAATCCTTCCAGGCCGCCGGATTCCATAATACGCATTCCGCGCACGTAGACGCCCGGTAACATAAATCTTTGCATGAAAAGCAAGCTGTATGAGCGTCCAGAGGGGATAAATCTTTCCCGCACGTGCGACAAGGAATACCAGACGGAACTTCCGACATAATAATACAGTAAGTTCCGAAAGAAATAACAAAAACCAACACTTGATAAAGGATATTACACCAGCGAGACAACAACAACTAATGTTGTAAGATTGTCTCTGAATACTTCCCTATAGATGTGCACTGCTCGAGCAAACAAGAGAAAGAGGATAGGAATCAGGCTGCAGTCGCTTATATGGTGACCAAGCTGGATTTGAATGAAGAGCTCTCCTAGGGGCGGATAACTCTCTCCTAGGGGAGCTAACTTTTTCTTTTAAACTTCCGTTTTCTACGTTTGATTGTGCATTTAATAAGGGATTAAAGGCATTAATTAAGAGCAGGTTTAAGACTTAGGCAGCAAACACCCATCTTGCTGCGCAACTTTGTCACATCATGTGTTATACGCAGGGAGGTGGTGGCCAATGCCATCTTAGCCAGCCTAATGTAAGGAAGGATGCGGACTTCTAGTTCATTAGCTTCTGAGAATATGTACCGTTCTGAGAATATGTACCGTTCTGAGAATATGTACCGTTCTGAGAATATGTACCGTTTTATCAACTTCCAATTCTAATAAATTTGCACCTGGATTTTATGGTGGAAAATTTCACTTCCTTTGCTGGAATTATTAAAAGAATTACCGTTCCATTATTTGGACCATTTTAGTAACTTTGGTTGGAACAACTTAACTGCGGTGAACCTGATCAATGGGAATTGGCCTATCTTTGAAAGACTAAGAATTGCAACTTTCGAAATTGTTTGTGTCAAAATAAGGAAATGTGGTTGTAAACATTGAGATGTACCGGTACTTTTGTACAGAAAATAGAATTCCAGGGATTGATTATGTTTGTACATGAAGATATTTATCATATTTACACTTCTCTTCAAGTAAATGCAATATCAGAAGGTCATAGTTATTTATCACATTTCAGACTATATTATAGGGTTTTGATTGGTTAAATACCCTAGTGCATCAGACCATATTGTAAGTCTTCACTGGTCACAGTTGGAATACCAATTAAGATTTCTCGTATACCAATGATGTTGAGGGCGCGTGCCCATATACCAACACAGTTAAAGAAGCGCATGCAACACCTGCAGGCAAAGCCTGTTTCAGACGAATTTGTCTGCGCGAGTACTGCCACTGAACCAAGTTGCGTGAGGAAAATTGCATGTTTGCGGATAAAGATAATGAATAAATTATCATCGGAAGCTTTGTATAGTACGAATGTCAGAATGCCAGCTAAGTATTCCATCCAATATATTGTTCATCGTGGAACAGTTGTTCAACGTTGATACTTTGCCTGTCTTCTTTCGAGAAAAAGGACTCTTCAATGTGATGAATTCATTATACCAGTCTTTTGCGTGGGAATACAGGCTGGTATTTCGTCTCGAAGAATATTTTCACTCACCCTGCAGGCTCATGAAAATATTTATCTTCTCGACGAAATACCAACCTGTATACCCACGCAAAAGCATGGTATAACTTTTAATATTTCTGTAAGCATTCAACACAACATGTGATATTATCGGACATCCTGAAAACAGAAAATCCTCTAATAATTCAGTCAAAGGAATCAGCGAATATAGGACATAAAATTGGGGGGGTGGTCAAGTAGGAATTGACAAAATGGTTCAAAGCCAAACAGATAATCCATTATTCTGTTAGATGGTGATCAGATCTGGAACGAGTGACCACATTATGTCCCCGAAATTGGGGCGCTTGAAATTTAACAGGGTGATTGAATTATTGAGGTTATACCATAATATACTGGATATATATTAAATGTCAGTTGATTTAGTTATAGTATGCATTGTTCTGGTGGGGGAGAAAGGATCATTCAATGATGATGGAGGGGGCAGGCCTGGTGGGTAATGTGACATGTGCAATGAATAATTAGGGAATAATTCTCTATACATGGTTTAGTATATAAAATAACACAATGATCAAGTTTTTACCATAATATGAAAATTATGAATTCATGTATCCTTTTATAGTATGCGAGTATCACTCGAACCCACGTCAAACTACAACCACAGTCACGTCCCAACATTACATCCCCACAGAATTTCCCCACAGAGAATTACATGTACCTTCTTTATACATACAAATATGATACACACTGGCATTCACCTGTGGAATGAAATTCATTATTTGAAATTTGTTCAGCTATTTAACTATATGTATATTATTCAACATTTTATATACAAATTCTCAACACACAACCAAGGAAGCTGCCTTGAATTGGAGAACCCCACATCACCTTCTTTCTGATCTGCTCAAAATAGTGGAGCGGATTAGTCCATTTTTGTACAGGGGAGACAAGTGTCCAACCAAGTCTAACTAAATATGCTCGACTTCAACTTCCGCAGTTACAGTCTCGAGTTTAGATTTAAATAATATCTGATGTATTTATAGCCATCTAATCGAGGCTCTATCACAAGAGTTTCTGGCAATATAAACAGTGAGAGGGGACATTAATCTATACCATACTACCTCACAAATAGAACAATTTAATATTTCAGTCATGATAAATTGGCAACACTAATTAGGCAGGGAAATCCACTGATCTTTCAGTCCAGACTTTTATCTTCATTTCCTCCGGGATCAGTAACCCTGTTTTCCCAACAATTGTGATGTTCCATTTAATGGTCCGATATAACTCCCAGAATTAAATACTTGTTGAGCAGTGTCTTACCTATGAAACATTGTCCTGTGCCAAACAGATTTCTGAGAAATCAAGCTCAGCTAAATACTGCGATTCTCAATAAGCAGTCTAAACTAAGGACATTATGGTAGTCTAGTAGTATTGCATCATTCAACGCACAATGATGTCTGGTCTTGGCCCTTTTACTAGTCACAATGTTTACTGGTAATACTAGTAAATTATAATCTAAGAAAAGCAGTCTCTTCCACAATATCTTGCTAGTCACATATGGTTTAGGTTATGTTATGTACTAGTCATTGCGATCCCATAGTTCCGTCTCATTTCAGGTCTAAGGCATCAGAGTTGTCTACCCTGAAAAACAAAACAAAAATACAATATTCTTCATTCAACAGAAAAGAAAATCTCATTTTCATCCAGAGGCATGAGAGTTAGCTACCCTGAAAAACCTCATACAATACAAAAGTTCTCTATGTCACCAATACTTTCTTCAGAAATAAGCCACGTCGTAATCCCAGAAGTAACTCATATTACTGTATATTCATGCCAGACATAAGACTGAAGGGCAGATTCATGCACATATGCTTTTTTTTTCACAGGAACCAGCAATGGTGACAATTTTAATGGAAGTAAAACTGTAAGGAAAATATCGATCTATGCGTTGCTACAATGAAGTCCCAAGATGGCGGCATTGCTGGCCTTCTTGTGCATGAGCCTGCCCTTCAGTCTCATGTGTAGCAGGAATATGTGGTACACTGGTCACTCATTATAACACAGTTCATTATAAAGCGGGATTCAGTGTAGCGTGGTCACTGTTTGTGTCCCCAAATATACATGAATGCTATTACAATGAAAACTCACTGTTGTGCGTCTCACCTAGAGTACGGCTCATCTTTTGTGCGCTCAATATTTTGAACTTCAGCCTTATAATGAGGGACAAGTAATATGCGGTACTTCCGGGATTACGATGTAGCTTACTGTACAGAAATTACATCAGCTATCAGTATTTAATCTTGGATTATTTAAATGGTATCACAGTTCATCATAGAGTCTATGGGCCTGGTATGTCAGTCCGAGCATGTAGGGTTCGAGCCCAGCTGGTCCATGTGTGGAAGTATGTCAGTTACTTGCCGACCGGCGGTGGTTCTCTCCGAGTACTCCGGCTTCCTCCACTAACCAAACTGACTGTCACCATGTGAATAAAACAACCTTGAGTGTGATATTAATCCCCCCCCCCCCCGCCTTGTATCATAGATGAACCAATAATAATGTTCTTACTCTTCTATATGGGCAGAAGCATCTTGCGCCAGCTCAATTCCGTCAGGATTTGACAGCAATGGTTTTGACGATTCCGTGACGGGGGACGAAGCTTTCAGATTTACCTCCCTTTGATCGCTGCCTGTCCGTGGAGTGTCCGGACTCAAGGGACTGAGTGGAGTCACAGGTGCTGCTGTGCTTGTCGGCGTGACCGCCATGTGTGCTGAATGGCTGGAAGGCGTAGGTGGTGTTGTTGTTGCTGTAGATACTGTGGGTGAGGTGACAGGCTTGGGCGAGGTGGCTTTAGGAGGCAGTCCCGGTGATAGAGGACTGACCTCTGACCCCACACTACTCGTGCTACCTGAGGATCGCTTAAACCGGCTCTGAGACTTTGGATCTGGACTATCCTGCTCCTGTATTTGCATGTGATATTTGTATATCTTTTCAGTGCTCTCAATTTTTCCTGATGAAGAATGAAAAAGATGATTTCAGTAAACCAGTAAAGGTAGGAAAGCAAAATTTATAAACTTATTCTTTTAAGCCAAGGCAATATTAACAGAAGATCTTGAATTTGGGTAAATTTGATCAGGTGACCTAGAAAAAATGGTAAATGTCACTCTTATTCAGTAGGAAACAGTTCACTTCACCTCAGCGATTTCCATATTGAGCAGACTAAATAACTGACCTGATTGCATGTTGAACGTACGACCCTTGAGAGGATCTTTTGCTGGGGGAGACCACCAGTTGATAAGGGAGCCTACCAGCGGCACTTGTCGTAATACACCCTGAAAACATATCACAGTTCCTGATAACAATAATCATGAGAATAAGTTATTGGTACCAATTATATCTGAGGGAGAATGTATGGATTACCGGAAATTATATAATTGAATATTAACATTATATTAATATTAACATTAACATTTATTAATATTAATATTAACATCAATCAACATTAATTAACATTAATATTATTAATATTAACATTAATAATTATTAACATTAAAATTAACATCAATTAACATTAATATTAACATTATTAAAATTAATATTAACATTATATTAATATTAACATTAATAATATTATATTAATATTATATTGAATATAATTATATAACTGAATATTAACAAGGAAAGATTCAACTTTGGAATGAAAAGTTTAACTGTCATAGGATGGTGCAGTGAATTATGAGATATATCAGGTCAGACCAGAGTTGTACAGAAATTTTCTAGGTTACTATACCTCTTGTATGAGTTTGTCCTCATTTTCCTTCTGTAGTTCCTTATTGGTCTCCTCTATACTCTTCAGGATGATCTCAGACATGTGCTCCAAGTACTGCAAGCACAGACGGTTCAACAGAGAATAATGGAATAATACAGTAATCCTCTAATAATTCAATCACCCTCTATTGAAATTCAATCACTCCCCAATTTTGTGCATAAATATCAGTCAATCAACTAAATTTGTTAAAAGAATGAAGAAATGATGGAGGAACTGCAAGCTTTTGGACCATTTTGTTAGCTTGTTGTTCCAGGATTTTATCATCCCCAGATTTTATGGTGGGAAATTTCACCTCCTGCGATTGAATTATTAGAGGATCATACACTAGAAATGCTTTACTGGTCGCATACATGCTCACCTACCCTCCCTCTATGTACCATACATGCTCAGCTACCCTCCCTCTATGTACCATACATGCTCAGCTACCCTCCCTCTATGTACCATACATGCTCAGCTACCCTCCCTCTATGTACCATACATGCTCACCTACCCTCCCTCTATGTACCATACATGCTCAGCTACCCTCCCTCTATGTACCATATGAGCCCAGTTACCCTCCCTCGAGGTACCATACATGCTCATCAACCCTCCCTCTATGTACCATATGAGCCCAGTTACCCTCCCTTGAGATACCATACATGCTCATCAGCCCTCCCTCTATGTACCATATGAGCCCAGTTACCCTCCCTTGAGATACCATACATGCTCATCAGCCCTCCCTCTATGTACCATATGAGCCCAGTTACCCTCCCTTGAGATACCATACATGCTCATCAACCCTCCCTCTATGTACCATATGAGCCCAGTTACCCTCCCTTGAGATACCATACATGCTCATCAACCCTCCCTCTATGTACCATATGAGCCCAGTTACCCTCCTTGAGATACCATACATGCTCATGCCCTCCTCTATACCATATGAGCCCAGTTACCCTCCCTTGAGGTACCATGCTCATCAGCCCTCCCTCTATGTACCATATGAGCCCAGCTACCCTCCCTCGAGGTACCATACATGCTCATCAACCCTCCCTCTATGTACCATATGAGCCCAGCTACCCTCCCTCGAGGTACCATACATGCTCATCAGCCCTCCCTCTATGCACCATATGAGCCCAGCTACCCTCCCTCGAGGTACCATACATGCTCAGCAGCCCTCCCTCTATGTACCATATGAGCCCAGCTACCCTCCCTCGAGGTACCATACATGCTCAGCTACCCTCCCTCTATGTACCATATGAGCCCAGCTACCCTCCCTCGAGGTACCATACATGCTCAGCAGCCCTCCCTCTATGTACCATATGAGCCCAGCTACCCTCCCTCGAGGTACCATACATGCTCAGCAGCCCTCCCTCTATGTACCATATGAGCCCAGCTACCCTCCCTCGAGGTACCATACATGCTCAGCTACCCTCCCTCTATGTACCATATGAGCCCAGCTACCCTCCCTCGAGGTACCATACATGCTCAGCAGCCCTCCCTCTATGTACCATATGAGCCCAGCTACCCTCCCTCGAGGTACCATACATGCTCAGCTACCCTCCCTCTATGTACCATATGAGCCCAGCTACCCTCCCTCGAGGTACCATACATGCTCAGCAGCCCTCCCTCTATGTACCATATGAGCCCAGCTACCCTCCCTCGAGGTACCATACATGCTCAGCTACCCTCCCTCTATGTACCATATGAGCCCAGCTACCCTCCCTCGAGGTACCATACATGCTCAGCAGCCCTCCCTCTATGTACCATATGAGCCCAGCTACCCTCCCTCGAGGTACCATACATGCTCAGCTACCCTCCCTCTATGTACCATATGAGCCCAGCTACCCTCCCTCGAGGTACCATACATGCTCAGCAGCCCTCCCTCTATGTACCATATGAGCCCAGCTACCCTCCCTCGAGGTACCATACATGCTCAGCTACCCTCCCGCTATGTACCATATGAGCCCAGCTACCCTCCCTCGAGATACCATACATGCTCAGCTACCCTCCCTCTATGTACCATATGAGCCCAGCTACCCTCCCTCTGTGTATCATACGAGCCCAGCTACCCTCCCTCTATGTACCATACATGTGCAGCTACCCTCCCTCTATGTACCATACATGTGCAGCTGCCCTCCCTCTATGTACCATACATGTGCAGCTGCCCTCCCTCTATGTACCACACATGCCAGTTGCCCTCCCTCTATGTACTATACATGCTCAGCTGCCCACACTCTATGTACCAAATGTGCCCGGCTGTCCTCCCTCAAAAAACCATGCATGCCCAGCTGCCCTCTCTCTATGTACCATAAATGCCAAGCTGCCCTCTCTCTATGTACCATAAATGCCAAGCTGCCCTCTCTCTATGTACCATAAATGCCAAGCTGCCCTCTATGTACCATACGTGCCAAGCTGACCTCCCTCTATGTACCCTATCTCCCCAGCTGACCTCCCTCTACATACTATGTCCTCAGCCTACCTCCCTCTATGTACCATATGTGCCCAGCTGACCTCCCTCTATGTACCATGTCCCCAGCTGACCTCCCTCTTTGTATCATGTCTCCAGCTGACCTTTCTCTATAGGTACCATATGTGCCCAGCTGACTTACCTCTGTGTACCACACATGCTCACCTACCTCCCTCTATGTACCATATGTCCTCAGTTGCCCCTCATCTATGTATATTTATCACAGTTATCCAGCTGCCCTCCCTCTATGTACCATATGTCCTCAGTTGCCCCTCATCTATGTATATTTATCATAGTTATCCAGCTGCCCTCCCTCTATGTACCATATGTCCTCAGTTGCCCCTCATCTATGTATATTTATAGTTATCCAGCTGCCCTCCCTCTATGTACCATATGTCCTCAGTTGCCCCTCATCTATGTATATTTATCATAGTTATCCAGCTGCCCTCCCTCTATGTACCATATGTCCTCAGTTGCCCCTCATCTATGTATATTTATCATAGTTATCCAGCTGCCCTCCCTCTATGTACCATATGTCCTCAGTTGGGCCATCCTTAAAAATATGTTTGTTGGCTGTAACCCGACCCTACCTCAGGAAGTTGGGTCGGTAGGTAGGTATTTTTTTTTTTTTTTTTTTAGATCAGGTTTTCCTTTTTGGGGAGGCTGGAAGAGGTTAGTGTGATTTAGTTCAGATACTAAGCAGGTCATTTGAAATATTCTTTTTGTCTGGCAGCAAAATTATTTCAGTATAGAAAACTAGTTATCTTCAAGGTATAAAGCAAGATATTCTTAAATTCAGGCTTGTGTACCTGTTTTATTTCTTAGAAGACATCGACATCCTTGAACACATTCTTGACAATGACTTGACAATGACTAGTGACTAGCTGGTCAAAAAAAAAAAATATACCACTACCAGACAAACTTTTGCCAAAATTGTGACAGGAAAGAAAAAAATCCTCTCAGTGTTATACAGAAGGTTGTTCATTATACCATTTGGAGTTGAGAAAATTACCTCAAATTAATCATTAACATCATTACTGCCCTTCCTCGTCGCAAATTTATGGTGTGCTTTTATTGAATACTTAGGTACTTCCTTTATTCAGATTAGAAATACATCGTAATTTAATTACTGACAACAATGAGGCAAATACTAAGTTTCTAACCTGTGTCTTTTCGTGGAATTTAGTCCGAGGTGGAATTCTGACAAGCGTATTTGATGCCGACATCGGAACGTCAAAATTAAGCTGACGGCACCATCTAATTTGTCAAGACCGCTGAAGCCACCGACACTATATCCATGGCTTCATCGACATAGAGGGTTATAAAGTTTCCGTTAAACAACAAAGCAGTATAGATTTTCTGCATTTAGGCACACTGAAGTCTTCTCGGATAAAAGTAGAAATCCAAACATCGTTGTTGTTGTAACATCGTCAGTCTCAGAATCTGTCGGTGTATGGACCCACGTGGTGCATGGTGACAGTCCTAAACATGTCTACGTTCCAAGTCGATTCGCGACAGAGCTCTTTATGGCAGGTTTTAATAACCAACCGTTTTGAAATATTTTTCCCATCCTGTGTTGCTGTTGCCTCTCGATGTGTTTATTGTCCTCTCGTCCAAACCCAAACACAAAACAGAAAGGGGAACTTCCCGCCATAAACACGTGGTCGACGAAAACTGCATTCCCCTACGGACTGGGCCATGGAGGATATGCCTTCAAAACGTGCGACATAAGCTCACATCGCGACTACTGGAGAGTGAAATCCTGCTTGCTTTTGCAAGGCGAACGTTTTACATACGTTTACACGAGCGAGGAGATAGGGGAGATAATTCTGACATTGCAAAATAAAATAAAAAAGATGACCGGTCGGAAAATCGGCGAAAAAAGTTTCCAGTCGGCGGATTTTTGGACAGTCGGTCGGGTTACGCGCAACAAACTTATTTTTAAGGATGGCCTTGCCCCTCATCTATGTATATTTATCATAGTTATCCAGCTGCCCTCCCTCTATGTACCATATGTCCTCAGTTGCCCCTCATCTATGTATATTTATCATAGTTATCCAGCTGCCCTCCCTCTATGTACCATATGTCCTCAGTTGCCCCTCATCTATGTATATTTATCATAGTTATCCAGTTGTACCAGCTCCCTCTATGCCATATGTCCTCAGTTGCCCCTCATCTATGTATATTTATCATAGTTATCCAGCTGCCCTCCCTCTATGTACCATATGTCCTCAGTTGCCCCTCATCTATGTATATTTATCATAGTTATCCAGCTGCCCTCCCTCTATGTACCATATGTCCTCAGTTGCCCCTCATCTATGTATATTTATAGTTATCCAGCTGCCCTCCCTCTATGTACCATATGTCCTCAGTTGCCCCTCATCTATGTATATTTATCACAGTTATCCAGCTGCCCTCCCTCTATGTACCATATGTCCTCAGTTGCCCCTCATCTATGTATATTTATCATAGTTATCCAGCTGCCCTCCCTCTATGTACCATATGTCCTCAGTTGCCCCTCATCTATGTATATTTATCATAGTTATCCAGCTGCCCTCCCTCTATGTACCATATGTCCTCAGTTGCCCCTCATCTATGTATATTTATCATAGTTATCCAGCTGCCCTCCCTCTATGTACCATATGTCCTCAGTTGCCCCTCATCTATGTATATTTATCCTTAGTTATCCAGCTACCCTCCCTCTATGTACCAATATGTCCTCAGTTGCCCTCATCTATGTATATTTATCATAGTTATCCAGCTGCCCTCCCTCTATGTACCATATGTCCTCAGTTGCCCCTCATCTATGTATATTTATCATAGTTATCCAGCTGCCCTCCCTCTATGTACCATATGTCCTCAGTTGCCCCTCATCTATGTATATTTATCATAGTTATCCAGCTGCCCTCCCTCTATGTACCATATGTCCTCAGTTGCCCCTCATCTATGTATATTTATAGTTATCCAGCTGCCCTCCCTCTATGTACCATATGTACTCAGTTGCCCCTCATCTATGTATATTTATCATAGTTATCCAGCTGCCCTCCCTCTATGTACCATACTCTGAGGTGAATAGTACCATAGTTACATGTTCTTGTTCCTGCATATACTACACTACTGTTGTATTCATGAGCAACATTAATGGACAACAGTAAATTCAACTGTCATAGTAAAAATCAAACCCGCAAATCTGATCAATCAACTGACAGCCATCTAAAATACAGATTTCCTTTTACTAAAACTGAATAAATGTATTTTTCAATCCTTGAGTCACATTTATTTGACCACCCAAGCACACAAGTTGTAGGAGTTACTTACCTTGGAGGACTCTTCAACCTCCTGCCCCACAGAGTAGACCATGGCGAGGAGCTCTTCCACATCGGTGTCAGCCGTAACCAGCCCAAACCTCACACAGTACAGACCTTCTCCTGTCTCCCCTAAACATACAAATTATACATGTGTATTGTCCACGGTTTTAGCATCTTCATGGCATCAGATACAGAAACATATACACAGATGGGCATTTTAGCATGCCCTGAGCTGCCATACTGTGAACCCATGCATGTCAACTTCAGGCATGTGACTTGCAGTTGTTGCTCATGCTTGTGAGGTGTAGGGTTGTTAATAACCCTGTTCATAATATTAGAATATTCGGACGGACAGACGGACGGACGGACAAAGCGATCGCTATATGCCCCCCCTCTAGAGGGGGGGCATAATTAGTACAGTGATTTAGGTGATAAACACTGGAGGTGGAACATTTGGAATCCTTAGCTCGACCAAGTTATTACATATCCAGCTGTCACAGTTTTCATGCCAATCAAAGCCATCTTCATAGTGTAGACCATACAAGTTATCACAATTTAAACCCATGATCTGAAATCTCACAAGAAAATGTGACTTTTAATGATTTCTTGATTTTGGGGTCACAGTGACCATGACCTTTGACCCACATTTTGGTATGTAACACATCATGTCCCTCTAATGTATCTACTGGCAGAAAAAAGGTATTTTTGATGATTTCCTGATCCTGATCGTCTTTCCTCAATGTATCAATGGACTAAAAAAAAATAAGATTTTTAAAGATTTCTTGATTCTGGGGTCACAGTGACCTTGACTATTGACCTTGACCTAAATTTTGGTACATGACAAACCGTCTCCCCGTAATTTCTCAATGGACACAAAAAATCATGATTTTTAACAATTTCACGATTTCGGGGTCACAGTGACCTTAGATAAGATAAGATAAGATAAGATACTTTATTTATTGTCGGTTTTCACAAACAGTAAAACATTAGCGCACTAAGGAGCTATTATCACCGACATTAAAGAAAGAACAAAATAAAAGGTAAAAGACAGTAAAACAGAAGAAAAAAAAAATCCAGTGATAAAAAGGCAGGAGTGATAAAAAGGACCTTGACCTACATTTTGGTATGTGACACATTGTGTACCCCTAATGTATCTACTGACATAAAAAATGTTATTTTTAATAATTTCCTGATGTTTTTGGTATGCGACACTTCATTTGCCCCTATTGAATTAGGCATAGCAGGTGGTTTTTAAATAAAATGTTTTCATGTAAACAAATTAAAGCACAATTGAGTTCTCCACAAATCAAGTATAATATGATATAAAACAGCATATAACTTGTCATCATTGAATTTATGGGAGAATCAAATGCGTCTGGAATTGTGACCAGATTCGGCTATGAGTTGAATACTTCTGATATTGCATTTTTTAAGCAGAATGTGAAACAAAATCTATATAAATATATATTTTTCTTCTCTATAGACAAAACCTTGTATGTGTTTATTACTAAGAGTACTAAAAGTTGCCATTGTTATGAGGGATGAGTGGATGCTTAGCTAAAATTATGAATATTATCTCCCCAGTTCTTCAAACAATCCAAAGAATTCTTTCAGTCAATTCCGGCACACTGTCTCCATCTTCAATTATGAAAACATTAATGAAATATGAATCAACTCACTGAAGAAATGCACATCATCTTTTGGCCTTGGGCACCATAACCAAGGCAGCATTCATTCTATACATAAAGTATGGTAACAAAGTCAAACTGATACTTCTGATGACGTCATTTCAATGCCTAATTGAATCCACTCACAAAAAGTTAGTATTTTTAATGATTTCCTGATTTTTATGTCACACCGAACTTTGACCTAGATTCTGGGGTCACAGTGACCTTGACTATTGACCTGGATCTAAATTTTGGTACATGATAAAACGGCTCCCCGTAATTTCTCAATGGACTCAAAAAATCATGATTTTTAACAATTTCACGATTTTGGGGTCACAGTAACCTTGACCTTTGACCTTGACCTACATTTTGGTAGGCGACACATCGTGTCCCCCGAATGTATCTACTGACACAAAAAAAATGTTATTTTTAATAATTTCGTGATTTTGGGGTCACAGTGACCTTTGACCTTCGACCGTGACCTATTTTTTGGTATGTGACACTTCATTTCCCCCTATTGAATCCACTCACAAAGAAATTAGGAATTATTAATGATTTCCTGATTTTTCAGTCACACTGACCTTTGACCTCTGACCTCGACCTACATTTGGTACGCAACACATCGTTCCCCCCTAGGGCATCCACTCACCAAAAATTAGAACTGTAGATAGAAAACTGTCAATGATCAATGATTTCCTGATTTTAGGCAGTGACCTTTGACCTCTGACCTCGACCTCAAGTTTTGGTACGCGACACATCATCTCCACCTAGTGTATCCACTCATAAAAAAATTGCAATTGTGGATAGAAAATGTTCACAGATATAGACTGGACACGAACACTTTTTTAGGCCAGTGACCTTTGACCTCGACCTTCATTTTGGTACGCGACACATCGTCTTCCCGTAGGGTATCCACTCACCAAAAATTGGAACTGTAGATAAGAAACTGTCCCAGATATAGACCGGACAAGAGAACCGGACAGACGGATGGAAACCGCCATCACATAATACGTCCGCTTTTTGGCGGGCGTATAAAAAGCTATGGTGAAATTTGGGAGTGAGTGAATATTGAAAAAGTTCTCAGAGAGGAATTTAGAAGATGAAAACTAGTAAACCAAACGAATTAGTATGGATAACAACTTCTTTGTTTATTGACTGGTGACGTTCCTCTGTAGTTTGTTAGTAACTACAGCAGAATGTCACCTGTTAATAAACAAAGAAGTTGTTATCCATACTAATTCGTTTGGTTTATTAAATACGAAGCTGCGCATCAGAAAACCCCTCGGCTCTGGGCGCCAGCCATTCATAATGTATTCAATTTGAACCAAGACTTCAGGAACACCAAGCAGTAAAGTGACAAATATACAGATTATGAAAAAAATTGTAATTAGAAATGGTCTCTAAGGTTTCCATCCAATCAGAGAAACCGGTATTCATTACATAAGTCTCTTGATGCATCGATGATGCATAGCAAATTTTACATCGAGCATTTGAAAGTTATCGGAGATGGAGATCATTAATGATTTCGCATAAATTAAAGATGGCCACCCATCCTTCCCACCACTCAGGAGAACTGATGTAGTTATTCATTGCAAGTCTTCTAATACATGGATGCTGTATACCAAATTTCATATAGAACACTGAAACGGTATCAAAGATATACATCATTGAAGATTTTGCATAAATTAAAGATGGCCACCAAGGTTTCCGCCCAATCAGAAACACCAGAACTGTCATTTATCGTAAGTCTATTGATGCATCGATGATGTATATCAAATTTTACATCAAGTACTTGAACGGTATCAGAGATAGAGATCATTAATGATTTTGCATAAATTAAAGATGGCCGCCCATCCTTCCCGCCACTCAGAGGAATTGATGTGGTTATACATTGAAGGTCTCTTGATACATCGATGCTGTATACCAAGTTTCGTATAGAACACTTGAATGGTATCAAAGATATATATCATTAAAGATTTTGCATAAATTAAAGATGGCCGCCAAGGTTTCCACCGAATCAGGGAAACTGGTTTGGTCATTCCTTTGAAGTTTCTTGATGCATCGATGATCTATACAAAATTTCACACTGAACAGTGAAATGGTACCGGAGATACACAAGATTAATGGTTTCGCATAAATTAAATATGGCCACCAAAGTTTCCAACCAATCAGGTCCAGATTCAATAGGGTTCTAGGTCATGAGCATATAGATGTGCAGTGCAAGTTTGGTGTGCCTAGGGTAAGTCGTTCTAAAGATATCTTGGTAACGAGAAAGCTGTGATGATTTCGCATAAATTAAAGATGGCCGCCAAAGTTTCTAACCAATCAGGCCCAGATTCAATAGGGTTCTGGGGCACGAGCATATGGATGTGCAATGCAAGTTTGGTGTGCCTAGGGTAAGTCGTTCTAAAGATATCTTGGTAACGAGAAAGGTGTGACGGACAGACGGACAGACGGACGGACGGACAGACGTACATGACGACGACAATACCCTTCGGCCAAATTTTGGCCGAGGGGTAAAAAGTGATTGAATTATTAGAGCCACATAATTGCAGCAGTTACCATGGTTACCCCGGTAATGTGCTAAATCTCTGATTCACAGATTTCATGTGAATGAGTTTTGGTGATGTCACAAGACAAGACAACTTTATACTAGGATATTTCCACAGCTAAAGTGTTCTTTGAAACTTGTGTTATAGAAAGTTATTGAATACCTAAAGAGAAAGCTGTATCTGTCGTTTTGAGTTTGTTGACCATTTCAAAGTTGATGTTGTTGATATCCTTCTTCCCGACCTCTGTTAAGTCTCCAATCTTATCCAACCACATTTCTGGTATGTATCTACAATAAAAACAGCATTCGAAATCAATGTAAATGGACTTCTCATTAACTGTGCTGTACATTTGAGGGGGGAGGAGGGGGGGGGGAGATTTGGTTTAATGTCACATTCAAGTTTATTTCACTTATATGGTGGGTGGAGGAAGCTGGAGTACCCGGAGAGGACCACCGCCCGCCGGCGAGTAACTGGCAAACTTTCACAGCTGAGCACCATTGCCACTGTAATACAATGACATGTAAATGTATATCATGGGACTGTGAATCAAATGCTGTAATGTCAGTCAGTCTGAGTCCAAGATTTACTATAGGACAGATTGTGAGGCATGGTTCTTGTGTTTTAAGATTGCTATTTATAAGGTTTTGTGGATATTTCAGGCATCCAGACTAGTTTATTTAAAATATAAAACAGAGAACTGGTCAAATGGTCAAGCAATATATTAAAATTTTAGTTTACATTTTGGCCATAAACATATCTTGGTTATGGTCACAATGTACGATTTTAATATATTGCTTTTAATCTATTGGACTGGTCGTGTTTTATATTCATACTGACATGACTGGTGTTGATAGTTTACTTCAGTTTCACAGTCACAAGTCTCATGATAATTCATTGATTAATCATAGTCAAAACGAGGAGAACAAGGTCTGATACTCACTGCACAGCCCCTAGACCTGCCCAGGAGGGAACATCCACTAAGAATAGATTACTCTGTTCATTTACTACTGTCTGGAACTTCTCTCTGTGCTCTACTGTGGCGTCAAGTATAGACTGAAAAATTAACCACAGAAAATATCCAATTCTAAATCTGATCACCATTTAACATTCAAATTATGAGGAAATCTATGATTCACTGAGCAGCTACAAACATACACTGGACCTATATAAGGTAATCTTGCTTACAATTATCATTTATAGGATATTAATACTCAGTTAATATCAGTTAATATAAAATAAAAAGAGAGATGAGAGAAATTGACCATGGTCAAGTTGCCTCTAAATCCAATATTTGAGGTTGTAAAGGAGACCGGAAATTGATTTATTACAAACACAGGAAGGAAGCAATCAGAGATTGCTCAATTGTATGCCCCCCCTTCCACTTTAATCCGACACTGCCCCGCCATTGTTCTGTTCTTTATTGGTTGGTGGAGGCCTAATTTGGATAATTATAAAAATTCTGTTTCAGTCACTTTTTTGCCATGTCTCACATAATACATATTCCAAATATCAAGCAACAAGTGATAATACGATGCTTCGATGCAAGATGGTCGCCAGGGCTTTTGCCAAATCCGAAAATGTGACCTGGTTATGAGACCTACATTCCTTGGGAGTATATTGTGGTGAAATTATGAAGCGATCAGTGAATTTTGTACCCAATTCACTGTTTTTGGGGCAATTTCATACTTCAGGACCTATGTTGTCTGCTTTGGAATGTAGAATAACATATAATATAGCCATTTTCCTGGTTCAAATCAGTTATGGACTGAGATCCAGCTTGGACAAATAAATATATCCCATTCACTTAGGTTTAAACGAAGGGCCATAACTCTTGAAAATATAACCGAAAACAGAGAAACTTCACGCTACACACCTATGGGTCACTGACCACATATCATGCGTATTTCATACTTGTTCATACAATATTAACCGAGATCCAGCCCTACAAATCCCAATTCACAAAGATTTGAAGAAAAAAGGGCCATAACTCTTGAAAATATAGGCGAAATGTGGAGAAACTTCACGCTGCACAACTACAGGGCACTGATCACATATCCTGCAAATTTCGTAATTGTTCATACAATATTCACCGAGATCCAGCCCGAACAAGTTCCAATTCACAAAGATTTGAAGAAAAAAGGGCCATAACTCTTGAAAATATATGCGAAATGCGGAGAAACTTCACGCTGCACAACTACAGGGCACTGATCACATATCCTGCAAATTTCATAATTGTTCATACAATATTCACCGAGATCCAGCCCGGACAAGTTCCAATTCACAAAGATTTGAAGAAAAAAGGGCCATAACTCTTGAAAATATATGCGAAATGCGGAGAAACTTCACGCTGCACAACTACAGGGCACTGACCACATATCATGCAAATTTAATACTTGTCCAACAATATTAACCAAGATCCAGCCCGGAAAAGTCCCATTCACAGAGATTTCAGAAAAAGGGCCATAATTCTTGAAAATTATACCAGAACTCGGAAAAAACTCCACGCTGCACAACTACGAGCCACTGGCCACATTCCATGCAAGTTTCGATCCTGTCCATCAAATATTAACCGAGATATTGAAGAAAAGATTTGAAGAAAAAAGGGCCATAACTCTTGAAAATATATGCGAAATGCGGAGAAACTTCACGCTGCACAACTACAGGGCACTGACCACACATCCTGCAAATTTCATAATTGTCCATACAATATTAACCGAGATCCAGCCAGGACAAGTCCCAATTCACGGAGAATTCAGGAACAAAGGGCCATAACTCTTGAAAATATAAGCGAAACGTGGAGAAACTTTACGCTGCTCAACTGTGGGTCATTGACCACATATCATGCAAATTTAATACTTGTCCAACAATATTAACCAAGATCCAGCCCGGAAAAGTCCCATTCACAGAGATTTCAGAAAAAGGGCCATAATTCTTGAAAATTATACCAGAACTCGGAAAAAACTCCACGCTGCACAACTACGAGCCACTGGCCACATTCCATGCAAGTTTCGATCCTGTCCATCAAATATTAACCGAGATATTGCCCGGACAAGAAATTCAGACGGATGGACAGACGGACAATGCGATCGCTATATGCCCCCCCTCTAGTTAGAGGGGGGGCATAATCAGTGAAAGCGGCAATTCCTGATTGTCGGGTACATCAATGATGTTGCCTTTTTATCAGAGAATAAATCCAAATGAGAGCCCCGTTTCCAATACCAGCACTTCTTTCAAATTCTATTCCCACAGTTGGTTTATTGATCAAAACATTCTCTTAGATCCAGTTTGTGATGTTTGTAAAATTAACTGAACAATTTGATAACATTGGAAGTCTTTGGCGGTAGATGGAGAGTTGAAATTTGTTCTACACCACCAGCATTTTTGCTGCCATGCCTGTAGTTTGACTGGTCGAAAAACATCTTTCACTTATTCGTCAAATATGTGCACTAAGGTTTCCGATGTAGTTGATCAGCTGCCGCAAAGAATGTCAGAAATATACGTCGAATGTTCTGCCTATCTCCAATGGTCTCTCCAACCAGTATAAACAAACATGGAATGTAGAGGTCTCATCGATACATCAAAGACAATGCTTGCCAAAGCACAATGAACCCAACTTTTATTTTTAGCTCTGTAAGCATTTAGGCTTTGGGAATTTAGTTTTGTGAAAATAATATTTCCCTTCTAAATAGTATACTTTTTAGGTTTTTACCATCAGTTTTAAATTTTTTAGATATTCTTACCACTATTACAGTGCTAAAACTTGACATCTATTATGTCTATGCACATTTTGCCTGCTTGTGTGTAGCAATAATAGAAAGTGATAAACATTTTGTCACAAATGGGATCAACTGAAAATCGAACGAGACTGAATCATTACAAGTTCCGATCATAATTTTCATTCAAAAATCGTACGTGATCGATTTCTGATATGGTGATGGATTTATTTGAGGAATCACCATTTAAGATATCTATAAATCACATTCACTTGGCGACAAACTTTCTGTCACATGTTCACTGTCTTGTATTGAGAGATCTGTTGAAAGCTACATCGTCACCATGTCTATTATGGAGATATTAATTTTGTTGGTTAGAAAGTTGAATTTGTTCTCGTTGCATTACGAAATAAACCCAGATCAGATGAAATGTGAAATTCCAATTTTCGACAAATCAATCAATTCTCCACTTGTTACACAATAAAGACAGTGATAAGGCATATTTCAACAAAGCACTTTCAAGACAGTGATGGTAAGGGGTACTGTTCCATAAGATGCATATAAGACTAACACCAGAACAAGCATAAAGGTTGAAATATGAAAAAATATAAAAAAATTATACAAACATACCATTTGAGTTTTTAAGCATTCTACAAATTTTGCTATATCTTCTTTTGTTGTACCTAGAGCTGTAATGTAGAAGAGAGAGAGAGAGAGAGCAATGAAAAGGAAGAATAATGTTTCATTTAATTACTTCTGAAAGGATATCATTATTTTAAATTATTATATTGACACTCAATGAATTAATTCATCTTTAATCATATGTTACAGTGAACTCAAATTTCTCTTATCGTGAAGTCAAGAGGATATATTATCCATATACGGGTAGAATTGTCAATGAATTCACCATGAATGACGGTAGGAAGTCTTGTAATCCTTATGTCCAGATTAGGTGCTTGGAATGCCAATGCATTAACATGGTTACAGAATCTGTCTGTTGCACATTATTGAGAGAACAAAGTTACTGACTTCAGCTGCTTGTTTGTATAACTTCACTTTGTCCCATCTTTTAACCCAAGAGAATATTTTTAACTGGTGATAAATGACATAAGTTTATACATTATTACATTTTCCAGTATTCAAGGAAAGTGTCATTGTGCTTAAAATAATGTACAATTTGGCAAATATTACATTAAAATATGCCAGCTATCGCCCATTCAAAATATTCTCCTGGGTTAAAAGATAGGATAAATTGAAATTATACAACCAGTAGCTGATCAGCTGAAGGAACAGTTCACTGCACAGATAGACTCTTCTTTGTTATCTCAATAATGTGCATAAGGTGGATTAAAGTTGATGAGACATCAGCAATTCGCATCAGTAACACCCTACCAGGCAGACATACCTCTAGAAGACTCTAAAGGTGCAAACCGTAGACACACGCCTTCTTTCTCTACTTCAATAGTGTCTACTTGTACAGTAGGTACCTCACTCTGTAAGATGTCTCCTAACTGTGTGAAGACAAACAAATAATGAAACTACAGTACCAACAAGCATGTTTATTATACTCTTTATCATATGTGTGAACTTTTTTTTATTGTGAACTTTCAGAATATATGGGGTTAAAGAACATGAAGAATGGGACAATTATGGTTGATTGATCCAGTTTTGAAGCAAGCACAATTCAGAAGAAAAAAATTTCCAACTCCACCCACCAGTCAAATTCTAAGATTCTCCCTATTTCCACTCAAGAAAACTCTCTTCTACCCTGTCCTCCAAAAAAATATTGAAGAAGTGTTTTCCTGTATAAAATATTTCCTGAGGCATTTCTTAGAAGATCTGATATACACTTGTCCCTCATTATAACATGGATCATAATAAAGCAGGTTTGATATATATGTGTAATATGAAGTCTGCTGCAATGAAAACTCACTATAGTGTAACTCGCCTGCAGTACAGTTAATATTTTATCCTCAAACTTCAGCGTTATAATGAGGAACAAGTGTACTCTGACAAATGAGTGCAGATAGTAGTCCTACATACCCAGGTGTTCAAGGCATCATAGTATAAACGTAACTTCTCCTCCTCAGTGTTATCCTCATCACCGATGGCATACGGAGATACAGGATCTGATATACGTACAACATAGGGATTATCAATTATGGACACACTATACGTGCATCCACAGTGAAATCATATCAGTTGCATATTTCGGCATATTGCAGTAACTCAATTTTAATAGTGTGCAATAGAAATCTTGCTTCTCTATCTTGTTAAACATACAAGCAAAACGCAAACTCATGAATTGGATATACACTGCAAAAAACATGTAATCAGGTAACTCAGGTCGATCCCGCTCTCTAAAATGGAGGTAAAAAAGGTTGTTTTTGCTCAATAACTTTTGATTTCTTCTAAACCAATGCTTCAAAACATCAGCTGCATTAATCTATCTACTGTTCCATGTCCTTAAATTAATTTGCTATTTGAAGAACCAGTCAATGTTGTTCAAATAGTGAGACAGATGTTTGGCCTATTATTATGCAAATTAGATAGATGGCAATTTATTTTGTTACTACCATTAAATGTGGATATATATATGTCTGTGTGTGCCTCAAGAGGATTTTGCTGAATTCATCATGTGAACTGATTTATTGAGCAAAAACGACCTTTTCTACCTCCATTTTATAGAGCGGGATTGCCCTAACCTGCTAAATCTTCTTCTGACAGTTATCTATCTGGTAACAATTTCATCTTTTTTTCGGTTAAATTTGCATAGTGATGACTATCCTCTAACAGCTGTTTTCAATAAACATAAGATAATATGAACACACCCACCTCCTTCTTTCTCCTCTTCAGCCTTACTATATCTGAAGACAATGGTGGGTGAGACAATCTCAAACACAAGCTGCAAGATAGAGAATTCGTTTTGGTCAACAAACCAGAGTCGATCGGCTTCAACATATGCCCTTGATCTATGACCTCAAATTAATAGCAATTTATTTTTTCTCCAAGGTTAAAGTACATGTGTACACCCAGGTACAGTACAAGGCAGAAATAACTTGATCCTAAACGCGAGCTAAAAAAATAATTTTCGGGACTATAATTTATTAATCTCAATCGGAAAACGCGCCTCAATCGCACAAAAACAAAAGCATAATCGCGACTGAGACGCTTCGACCGTATGCCGTAACTGTAATGATACTGCATGACGCGATCAGAACAAGTCGCGTGTTGTAAACAAACGGGTCCCTTTTGTCAGCCTTGTATGCTCGGATAAATGCATGCGCGAGGATTTTGTTATTGACTGTCCTTTTTTTGCAGCAATATATTTGCATGTAGCATGATTGAAACCCCGCTAAATATATATATTTTCAGAAAGCCCATACTTAATCTGTCCTTCAAAATATCTGCCCGTTTGTGTCTAAAATAAAACCAGACCAGGCGAGAAAATAAAACAAACAAAAAGACTTTGATTTCGGCAACATTACCTTGCATCTATGTCCCAACCAAATGCTAGTTTCTATAAAAAATCTCATCCCAATTCGCCAAATTCAAGCGGATGATCATGCTAAAATACCAGCACATCATCCCAGTGAGTTTTAATCCGAAATATAAATCCGAGAAACCCTTTATTTCCATTGTAAATCCAACAGTCGGCTCGCTAAAGTTTCCAACGGAGCCATTTTCTATGCGATAAATTCACTCGGCACTGAAGACCGACATATGGACAGACAGCCGGCCAATCGCTGTGATTGTCTCACAGCCTTTCCTGCGATGACCTCATTCTCAACTAATCAGCTTTGCGGCATTAACCAGCTCAGTCGACCTTGTTTTATCGAACGAATATTCATGATGAGGACATGTCTATTCAATCAAATTCTTTGTTATTTGTTAAATCACTCATCATAGGTCGAAAGTGGGGGAAATGACCTTTGAAATGAGGCCAATATCTCCCACATTCTACCGCGGGGAAATGAGATTTCGATGGCGTTGAAAATGGCCCAAAAAACGGCAAATTCTTTGCTGATTTTCTCAATTTCCATCACAACGAAGGTACGTCTTCAATAAAATAAACTTCTTATACATTTATGGTATGATTCTTAATAAAATTTGAAGTATATTGCCGATTATTTCGTTATTGAATGATGTGGACTATCAATGAGCTTTCACTCGACAAACATTTTACTGTGAGGGGAATTTCTTACGTGGTGGTCAATCTTGGCTTGTTCGGCCAACAAGACTCCATCTGACGCAATCAATAAAGTAGTCCCTTTTGAAATATGCCTGTGGATCACGCTAAAACCCGAGATGATTGAGTCGACGGCTACATCGGTCGCTTTTACACGCTGACACGTTTACAGAAAACAGTCGGGCCGAAAGCGCGTGTTCCGAAATTTATAGTCGCGACTCCTTCAATAAACTAGCGCGGGTCAGTCTCGATTACTTCGCGTTCTACTCGCGTTTAGCATCAAGTTTTTTCTACCTTGTACTGTATACTGTTATTATATCATAAAAAAAACAAAACAGTTTTCTGCTTGTTACCTTGGCTTAGGCCTTTTGATCTCACAATGAATAGGGTTTCTCTAGCCTAGGTGACCTTGACCTCAAACTAAATAGGGCATTTCTTTGCCCCATGGGTTAAGTCTACTCAAAGTTTTGAATCAATCCATAACTTGGAAGAGGAAACTTTCCATTATTTTGAAATTATTCTGGCCCATGGACAAGGCCTACTCAAAACTTGCTACCAATTCATAATATGGAAATTGAAATTTCACTTGGACAAGTAAAGTTAAAAGATGGAAGGAAATCCTGATAGCAATATACGATCCAATCTATTGAAAAGCATATAAAATGACATACAAGTTTTTCAACAGTACTACAAGGTCACTACTGGTGTTGAGCAACAATTGCACTAATATAGTTGCGGTAAACACATTTTTCTGTGAGATGATTCAAGCTATGAAAGAGGGACTCACAATAAAGTTGATAGCCTTGGATATTAGACCTCTAACTGAAAGATCTTCATCCTCCCCTTTCTTCTTCTTTTCTGGCTCCTTGGTCTGAAAGCATGTTACCATATGGTTACAGTAGTACAGCAATATCCACAAATTTATGCATAGATAGACAACAACAAACATTTAAAACAATTGCCACATCAGATTTATCTCTATCTTTATATATACAGGGAACCCTGTGTAAACTGACCATGCATGGGATCAGATGGTAGTTTTGCTTTTTACAGGGCTCTGGTTTATGGAGGTTCAAAATACCTTACATTTAGGTATTGGGATCCAAGATAATGTCAGTATTCAGAGGTTGGTCACTTTACCCAGGTCATGGGCTCCCACTGACCCATAGCCAAAATATAGGGCAAATTATAGGGACACAATGGCCAAAATATAGGCCAAATATGGGGATAGAATGACCAAAATCCAGAAAACAGGGCATTTCAGTCACCAACAGGGTTAATTACTTGTTAATTACAATCCCATAGGATCAGTGTTTTTATCCAAAAACAACAAAAGTCAATGGCCTCCACACAGTACAATTTAATTTGGACACTTCCGACTCGGTCGCGTTGTTATTTTGGAGGATTTAAATAATCCAACTATTCGTGTATATGTATCACAATAAATTCAAGGTCAGAGCTGCGCGAAAAAGCAAGAATAATCCTGAAAATATAGGAATAATGGGGCAAAATCAGTCAAATTTGAGAAAAATATAGGGAAAAATAGGGGAGAGCAGAAAATATAGGGGAAAATAGGGCCAGTGGGAGCCCTGCCAGGTGTTTGAATACACAGTTTTCACTGTAGTAACTTGTACAGTGAGAAGTTGGTTCCACCTACCACATATTTCACTGTTCTCAGATCCTTGATCTGTTCATAAAGTCCCTCTGCCTATATAAATCAAACATATCGCAGATAATTAGGCAGTGAATACATTTTCATTACAACAATCACCCAGGGTTCTTATCCTTCTTGAAAAATATTTGTTCATGACTTTCAAGGACCTAAATCAACTTTTTTTTTCAGGACTTTCAAGCACCTTCCAAGCATTAGATACACAGAAATTTCTTGCATTCTCAACACTTGAATGATTGCAACCAGTATACAATAATATAACCAACAACATAATAAGTTTTTTAAGAATAAGTTTGGAATTTCATATGAAGGCTGAAATATAAGGACTTTCCAGGACTGACAGACGAAAATCTGGAAGTTCAAATATTTTCCAAGGCCTGGAAATTGGTAATATAAAATTCATGGACTTTCCCGGTTATCAAGCACACTTGGGAACTCTGTCACCATGGTTACAGTGCAAATAATCTGAAATTTTGGTTCCACACTTTTGAATGGCAAGAACACATTTAACATTTTCAGAGCAATCAAAAAACCAAAATAATTTTGTTTTCCTTCCATCAAATATCATTTTCTGATAGAGAACTAAAAGCTGTGACTAAGAACTCACCAATTTACATGCATTTTTAACTCTCTCCAATATCCCATCATGCCCCAGTGATTGAAGAGCCACCCACAAAGGGAGACAATTGAGTTTGAGCTGTGGATTGAAGGTGTTCAGACCCACAGCATGTGCCAAAGCTGGGTCTGGTTTCTTGTATAGAGTCTGATTAGTACAGAGTCAAGGATAGTCAACTTCTTCCCAATGAAACTTCACGAATTAGAACCTTATCACCAAATATAGAATATGGCCCAACGCACACAGTGAATTTTGTAATATTGGAACATTGCCTGTTTTGTTCCCGTTTCCCACACACAGCGAACATTTCATCTTGAAACAAACCACAAGTGTCACAAGTAGACGTAGCCTTGGGTTCAACCTTTTGTCACATGTGCGTCTCGCCAGTTGATTGGTTAAAAGTTGGAAATGTTCCGAGAAATTTTCACAGTCACCGCATACAGAAAACGAAAACAGCTCACAACAGTTTTTGTTCTAATACAACAAAATGTTCGCCCGTGTGCGTTGGGCATATCATGACATGTGGGATATGTTTATTGTGGCACTATGAAATGTCCATAGAGTCCAGACATTCATACATGAAGCCATTGGTATATTTCATTTGTATAAATGATGGAATGAACACAATGCAACATTTGAGCCTTTAAATCTCACATGAAAAGCAATGATACTGGTGACGGGTTCAAAAATGATGCTCAAATGACATAACTGTTTGTTTCTTGATATACCGCCTTTGTGACGTTGCATCAGGTGATGATTTTGGAACTTCTGGAACCAGGAAGCACATGTTAACATCCTGGCACCAGAACCTGAACAAATCTTGATGATACTAATAGCTACTATACAAACTATAATTCAAGGATAC